>CACRXK020000958.1:0-49028 GCA_902702795.2 Paramuricea clavata | reverse complement strand
GGGGGGGGGGGGGGGGGGGGGGGAGGAGGTCGCAAAAAAAAATTTTCCGGGAAAAAATTTTTGGTACTAGTCGGGCAAAATCACGAAAAGTCGGGCAATTTTACGAAAAGTCGGGCAATTTTCTTTCCGCCCCCCTTTTCCTTCCGGTACGCTTCCTGTATTATTAAGCATGCATGTTTTTTTTTTAGTTTTGACCATGGGCGTACCGGAAGGAAAAAATTAGGGGGGCGGAAAGAAAATTGCCCGACTTTTCGGGATTTTGCTCGACTAATACCAAAAAATTTTCCGGAAAAATTTTTTTGGCGACCCCCCCCCCGTCGCCAAAAAAAATTCGGTCAGTGTACCATTTTAGGGGTCAAAAAAATTTTCCGGACAACCAATATTTTTCGGAACATACACAAAATTTTGGAAAAATCTCAAAATTTGCCAAGAAATTTACTTAATTTTAGACAAAATTTACAGAATTTGTCACATTTTTTTTTATTGCAAGCCAAAATTGCCCGACTGTTGATCGAATATTGCCCGACTGCCCAAAACACTGGGGGGGCTACCGCCCCCCCCGCCCCCCCGCCCGGTACGCCTATGGTTTTGACAATATAAGATGATAAATAATAATCATTTTCAATCTATTGTAGTAATTCACCGTTTCCACGTTTTTTTTATACCCATTAAAAAGTTACAATAAAGCTATATCTATAGGAAATAACGTTATTTAGTTATTAACTTGTAAAGTAAATCTAACAGTCAATCGCTTTTGTAGCCTGCGCGGCAGGCGGTATTTCTACAGGCAGCGAAAATTAGGGAGGCAAAGGAAATACCGTCTGCCGCAAAACTAGGGGTTTTTGAATTACCCGTCCACTGGTGAACGGGAAAAACGGATTGGTTAGTATTTTTATGTAGTTGTCAATCAACGGCTAAATTCGGTTAAATGTTAATCATTAACCAAATGTTTTGACGTTTTGAAACTCTGCGTTTTGAAATTAGTTCACGTCAAGTCAGACCAGAAATGGAATAACATAATAAAAGAAGCAAATTAAAAGATACAAGCTGAAAAATAACACTCTAAATAGTGTTTTTGATAGAGATTCGAACAAGAATATTTAACAAAGAAGGGGGGGGGGGGCAAAGAAGATACGTCCGAAGGGGCCGAAGTTATGATCGGCGAAAGGTATGGGCTAGTCTATATTTTCGTTCAGACAATTAATACATGCGTATTAATTTGATAATATACAATCTCGCTTGACTTTCAAAGGCCATAAATCGCAATAATGTTGACATTTTACTAAAACTATCGATAGAAATTAGGAGATATTTCTGAATCGATGAATCGAACAGTGGGATTTTTATATAGGCCTATCATGTTCTGAACCAAAGATACTTGATAGATAATATATACGAACCTCCAAAGTATAAACAAGGGGCCGGTTGATGCAGTAATTATCAAATAACAGTTAAACTCTTATATACCCGTTGAATATGTATAGTTGTAAACAAATAAAAACTATCGTTCTATAAGGTTCAATACTTTCATTTTGGTTGTTGACTGATGACGAATCTATAGTATAGACTTGCATGCTTTGTATTTTGAGCTTATTAAACCACCGTTCGTTTTAAGGCAGCTAAACGGGCTTGGTTTATATTAACACATAAAATAAATTCCTTGATTCTCATCACTAGACACAGTCTACACTTTGAAACTGTCGAAGACAGTGGGAGATTTATTTTTTATATTTTATATTTATATAATTTATATATCAATAGTTCGTATCTCCACGAACAATGACAGAATGACTGAGTTTCTTTAAAATACAATGAAATTTCATTCAAAATTCTGTTTGTTTCAAATTGGAAGTTTAAAATGGCAATAAAAACTCTATATAAAATATAAAAAAATTAACTGTCTTGAATTATTTTGTCGGGCGGTACATTTATATTGTATAACGAAATATAAAACGTTTTCACGAGGATTTTAAAATTCAGTCGGGCGGTGATGAGAATCAAGGAATTTATTTTATGTTGGGCAGTTGGGACTTGGGAGCAACTTGGGAGTGGCTAATTTTGAATATTTACTTAATTAATGCATCTATAAATAGCGTTGATGCTTCAGGGGCGGTGTCACAGTGATATGAGTATCCCCGTGTTTTGTGTATCCCCTACTAATATCACTAGGGATTTGTGTATCCCCATGCTCACCTCACTAGGGATATGTGTATCCCCGGCAATATGGCGGTCGTGTTCTGCGTATCCCTAAAGAACCACCCTACATTCCCACATCACTAGGGATACAACTATCCCTAACATTTCGCGGGAAATAAAACATGCAGAACTGCACATACAAGCTTGAAAATAACACTCTAAATAGTGTGTTGGATTGTGTTCCAAACAAGACTAATACCAAAAAGATATGTTGAAAGGGGCCGAAGTTATATTCGGCGAAAGGTATGGCTTAGTGATGCATTGTTTACATTCTTCGAGTTTTAATATTGTATATAGTATGGTATGGTTAGTTTAGATTGTTCAAGTATGCCTAGTTTATAATTTATGGCTATTTTACATTGTTCGATTTCATAGAACTTTTCAAGCGGATTTTTTTGGTGGAACTTTCGTATTTCTACTGCAAATACTCGCGGAGTTCTGTAATATTTAAACTTCCTGTCATATACGTCGGAAATCAAGTAATACGGAGCCATATGAGTTAATGTTAAGAGTAATTCTACACTATGTTCTACACCAATTTATGCGACGCGAACATGCTATCTTGCAACAAAAGTACAATCACATTATACACATTTACTGCAGCATTTAATAACTGTAAAAATGTAAATACTTAATACCGGAAAATAAAGGCACAGATAAATGAGCTCATATTTTGAATATTGCATCCTTTCGCTTCTAGTGTTGTAGGTATCCCCACCGGGGGTACTTTTATCCCTAGCGATATTAGTGTGGGGATACACAAAACACGGGGATACTCATATCACTGTGACAGCGGTAGTTCATTTACACCCAGTTTTGCGGCAGGCGGTATTTCCTAAGTACCGCCTGCCATGCAGGCTATCGCTTTTGATAAAACCTTGACCCGCCTTGACATTGTTAAAGGGGCCGGCCCTACAGCCATTTTTTAGTCAAGTAAGTATTGTTTACATTTTTGTTATTGTCGCTACTTGACATGCGCATCACGGCATGCATGCGTCTTCCGGTGTGCGGAAGTACTCATATTCATGGATACTGCATGTAAGATACAGCCAAACGAATCTCCGTGGAGTCCCCTACTTAAGGTGGCTTTTCGACTAAAAAATGACTGTAGGGTCCCTTAACTCCCTTTAATGTTATTATTACCGTCGGTTGCAACTAACTATTAACGGTCGCTTAAAAAAACATTGTCTATATTCGCGTGTTTCTGCTGGGGTCTACACCGTAGGCAAATTCGCGTGAGAGTCTTAAGTTTTCTTATTTTGACATAATAGCTATTTTGCAATAAATATATTGATATTAAATTTATTGAATCGATATTTTAAGTTTCACGCCAGTTGTACCAAAGGTTATAAGCGCTATAGCGCATCATAAGCATAGATATCTTATATAAGATATATATGATCATAAGTTTCAGATGGCATGCAACATGTACGCAGTGCGTACCCATTTTTGAACTTTTGTTGGTAAGCTTATTAATTGTTTTCCACAGGGGCGCCGGAGCCACGGGGGCAGCGGGGGCAATTGCCCCTGTTGCCCAAACAGTGCGGGGGCAGCACGGGGGCAACAGGTTGCCCTTTTTACCGGAACTGCAGTTCGAAATTCGTGCGTTATTCACAGGAATTGGAATTTATATAACTATTTTTAATTAATAATAAGCAATGTTTAAGCAATCTTTGCTTAATTTTTAACCAGTTGTAGTAAAATTAATGCTAAATCAGGCAACATACATCCGTTTACTGATTTTATTTTGTGCCCTTAGCATGGTGCAACGAATAAAATTGTTCAAAATTAATGTCGAAGTTTGCCGACCCATAATAGCCACAAGTAATCGAGTATCCGTACAGTAAATTTTTAACAAATATTGCCGCCCAGGAAAATGATGATTTGGAAGCAAGTGCCCTTTTGAAATGGCTGCCCCCGCCGCTTGACATTGCTTCCGGCGCCCCTGGTTTTCCACATCTGTTTCGGTTTATTTTCGCATTTATTAAGGGTGTTTGTAAAATACTCGGCCTTAGTTCTTTTTATCAGTTTGTTATAAAGGTCATTTCGTTCTTTGGCAAAAGCGTCATGGAATTGTACTGTTTTGATCCAGTTTTTACTGCCTTTCTTTTCAAAAAGTCCCTACGACGCATCAAATTTTTAATGTCACTGGTAATCCATGGAGCATACTGGATTCTTACTTTTCTAGTGATCGGTGGTGCATGCATATCGGTCACCGTGAGAAATGTGTCTCCATTCATCCCACATTTCGTCTGGGTCATTAGTTAAAGAGATTGTTTGCAGGTTAATTGCCAAATCTTGTTTGAAATCGCCAACGTTGTAATTTTTAAATTGCCTTGTTTTAATTATTTTGCTCGCTTTTCGTTGTATCGAAATTTTTCTTTGAATAAAGATAAGACTATGATCGCTAATTCCTATATGATCCATACCAGAATTAAAAACAATTTCTGGTTTATTTGTGAAAGCTAAATCAATTTGTGTTTAGAGATCTCAGTTACTCGCGTAGGTTTTTTGATTAATTGTTCAAATTGCAAGGTTTTAGTGAGTTCTACAAGTTTCTTTGTTTGTGAATTAGCATTCTTGTTTGCAATCTGAGACCAATCACAGTTGAAATCTCCAATTAATATTACTTCCATGTTTTCAAAGTCCATTTTCCTAACGAGTTCCTCGTAGTTATTAAAAGTTTCTACCGGGGAATCATGCTGATGGTCTATACCAACAACTTACCAAGAAGGGTTTTGATTTAGGTTTAGAGATCTCAACTGTAATTATCTCAAGATCACACGGCATTAGCCCTTCTTTTACTTTATAGTTAATAGAAGTTCTTAAGTAAATAGCACCCCGCCATATATAGCCTGTCCGAATATAAATCAACTGCTCGTAAGCTAAGTAGCCATTTTAATTTAATTAATGATAGTGCCACAAGCGTTTATGTTCTTTAGAAAAGATCGAAAAACAACCAAAAATAATTGCGAGTTGTCTATCAATATGTGAAGGTTTTAAAACTTCTTACGTCGTGCCTCTTGCGACAACAACAGTTTCGTAGAACTTTCGCAAGCGTTTCGAGCAAAACTCCAGAAATTGGCAAAAAATATTTGAAAAACTGATTTAGTAGCAAAGTCTACTTAAATATTATTGTTGTGATTTACGAAGGTTACCTTTCTAACTTTGTGAAATTGAAAATTGTGAACTTTTGTCGTCTATTTCAAGCTTCCAGCCTTCCAAGTTTGCTCTAATAAGATGACTTTCAGTTCATAAATTAAGTCTGATTCATGGGAAAACTTTTAAGTTTCGTCGGAAAAATGAAAAAATACGCACAAAATCGATGAAATTAATACTAAATACGCTCGGTAAGCGGCCATCTTGGATCCAGCGACTAATAGTAATGACGTAATAGTATTGACAAAAAATGACGTTAGTCATTTTGTTACTAAAGGCTGATTTCCACTGTTGCGTTTTTCATAGGTACGTATACGTACGTAAAACTTTAAATTAAATGTTACTTATGAAATAACCAAATAAAGAAATAAAGCAAGTTTAGTATATGCGGCATTTGTTATTTGTAAAACTTTGTAAAATATTTAAATTAAAAAATAGAAGGATTCAAAGTTTTACGTGCATGCAGGGACGCCGGAACGATGTGAAGGCAAGGGGGGCGGATTTTCGTGAAAGGGCACTTTTGAATTGACATATACTAAGAGATGTTTACAAAACATCGGGAGTTGAACGTCGCCTAATCCTGTTTTCTATTTATTGGATGATAGGGGTGTGAGGGGGTTCTCCGCCAGGCGATTGTGCTATTCTTGAAGCTCCATGACTGCATTTCTTGCATTTTCTGAAGCAAATTCGTAAAAGAATTGCACTAACATTTCTGACAATTCGCTATTTCGACAAGGCAATTCTTTAAATTGAAAGGGCACCTTTGCCCCCCATGCCCCTCCTGGTAAAGGGCAACAGGGGCGGCTGCCCCTCCTCCCCCCCAGTTCCGGCTTCCCTGCGTGCATGCATGCTTATACGTGCGTACGAAAAACGCAACAGTGGAAATCAGTCTTAACAATCCGCGAAAAGCCGAAACCAAAAGTCGCTGGCGGCACAGAGTGCCCCAGCGACTAATGACATTGTATTTGGTACGTCGTTTGAACTGACTGCCGTTCTTGTGTCGCTCCAGTGTCGGATCTAATACAATTAAGTTTGGCACATGAAGAGTAGGCCGTCTGAAACGG
Organism: Paramuricea clavata; assembly: GCA_902702795.2. Classification (NCBI taxonomy): domain Eukaryota; kingdom Metazoa; phylum Cnidaria; class Anthozoa; order Malacalcyonacea; family Plexauridae; genus Paramuricea; species Paramuricea clavata. Next base: position 42,609 of record CACRXK020000958.1, on the reverse strand, counting down.
GCCTAAAAATAAATTATCATATGACAACGGAATTGCACTATACCCATTTGTACTGTTCATCAAACTTAACTAAAAACACAAACATCTTTAAACTTTAACATATTTAACCTCCATAGATTAAGAATTTTTAATTAAAGGCGTTAAAGTTTTAATTCGGCACTTTGCCTTTGGCTTTCATAAATGATTCTTCAATCGCCCTTAATTTCTAGCAAACCCTCGCCTATATTTAATATTTTCCAAATTAAGTTAATTAACTACGTACATTGAGTTAACATGGAATGCTAGTAATTGGCGAACACTGAACGCAGGTTTACACTTGTATCGGGTAGCTTTCCGCAGCGACGTAAAAAATACTTGTCCGTACCTTTTAGGAACGCTATTTTCAGAGGAATTATTGCAATGGAGAGATGTTGCTTCGCTCAGCTTCTGAAAGTTGTACATTCCGTATTGGATAGCTGCTTTTTCGTGCCGGTACGGAAACTTATTCAGTATAGTATAAACATAGCCTTCGCTAATACTTTCCTTTTCCCAGGTGTAAATAGCCGAGCGGAATTAGTACCCTCGCCCCTGGGTTAACGCCCGGAACGGCGCTTCGCATCGTTGGCTCGAAGAAAATAACTATTTATCTTCAAATTCCTATAGACATTGAGCATTTATATTTAGATAGATAGATAGGTAGATAGATAGTGTATTTAAAATTCACCTTGCAGCTGGACAGCTAAATTGCGTGATTTACAAGAGTATATAAAACATTATTTAAAAGATAGAATATGGGTTAATTAGGCATATTTACAAATGGTCATTAAAACGCTTAGTACTAAAAATTACATTAACTTAAGTTACTAGACAAAGGAATTTAACAGGATACGTGCATTCCAGAACGATAAAATCGTTATTTTGACTTATTAGGAAAATGGCGATAATTTAATAATTAATTATTGGGTAATTTTTTTCAATGGCTATATGGTCAAGTATGTAAAGCTTTAGCTTTCCCACACTCCTAACCTACCCTACCCTATCCTACATAAATGTATAACATTTACATCTTTGTTCTGCGAGTATACTTGCCAAAACTAATGGTATTGGAAAACAACAAAACCGCTACTACGTGTGATACGATAAAAATGGAAAGCATGACATTTATTAACGATTAATTAACCAAAGATAGCCGGACCCAAATACCCAGTCGTTGTCATTACGAGACTTATTGAAACAGTTAAATGTTCGTATGAATTGTAAGAAGGTTTGTTGTTGTCTGCCTCAGTCCATCTATTTTGGAATGCCGGTTGCTGTGTCCAAACCATGTAGAAATAATAGATACAAAATGCGTACTGCTATATCTTGTCTTAGTACAAATTTTGTCTCCACAAAATGGCGGACTTGTAGGGGCATTTTAGCCCGTACCAAACTCCTGTGCCAATGTATTTCGCGCGGTTACGGGGAGTGAGAATTGGGTTTTTTCAACAAAGTTTGCAAAACAACATTTTTTATATCGAGACTTAAAATGGAAAAAAGTTTTGTAAAGAAGATAAACTTTTGGAAAAACGCATTCCAGTGGGCTTTTTTACAAAAGATATAAATGGAGTTCATTATTATGGTCTTTTTTATTTTATAGTCCTTTTTTAATATTACTTTTCATATTTTATACGTTGCTTGAGTCTTGAGGCAACACTTTTTAAAATCCAGTTTTCGACGATTATTTAGGCGGTTTAAATGCATGCATCGACAACTAAATAATTTTTGTTTCAAAAAAAAAATAAACTTCATTTAGTTTGAAGAAGAACCGAAAATCCGACCAAGAATGGACTATCATTTTGTAATTTGGCATTAGCAAAATCAGTGATACTCGAAATCAGAGCGCGGCAAAAACGTTTTAAGAGTTATAATTTTTTACGCGAAATTACTTTGTTTCTACAAGGCTGCACGATTTTCACCGTTTTTTTAAATGCACAACTGATGCAGCAGCACACATTTGCTTTTATGCCTTCAAACAACTTAATATAATATGCAATATCTATCCGATCCTCAAGCTACAAATTTAGACAGCAAAAACGTTTTAGCTTTGTTTATACTTTGCAATTCTCACTCCTAGTCAAATTCAATATGGCTGATTTATAATGGTATACGCATGAGAAAAAGTGGAAACGTGGTTTATGATCAAGTACGCTTTCCATATCTAATATTTCTATGGTCCAATTAACGCGGCGTTTATTTGCAGCGATTAGTTTCCGCACTGCTCGTCTGATGCGGGTTATTCTTCAGTTCAAACGTTAGCCGAGAAGAGGTGCCTGAGCTTGTGCTGGATTGCATATTTTGCCTCGATATAAATTTGCATAAAATGCATCTTTTGAGTAGATGTTTGAAAGCATCGCTATACTCGCGGTCAAAACAGGCATAGATTATCGGATTACAAAGACTGTTGAAGGACGGAAGAATGAACATGAATAGACTGCCGACTATCTCCCAATCGTCTGGAGGTAAGGAGGCAAAGTCTACCTTGTAAAGATGAATCAGCAGCAGAATAAAGAAAGGTCCCCAGCACAAGATGAAGGTGCACACAACTAGAGCTAACATTCGTATTATCTTTAACTCCTGACGAAATTCTTTTCCCTTTTTGTCAGTTATGGAAACCGCAGAGGACTATCCCAATTCACCTCTTCTGTTCATTTTCTGCCTTTGATGGGCGATGTAAAATATAAAAGCATACATGAAGATAATTATTACCGAAGGAGCGAAGAAGAAAACCACTGAAACAATGGTGTAATAAATCTTATTGTCGTTAAGACATCCATGAGCGACAACAGACGTTACACCATCGCTGCCACCAAACGAGAACAAACCAAACGTAGCAGATACTGCGGAAATAAGCCAAATAATTACAATTACGATTGCAGACACCGTCGTATCCATCCGAACTCTATACTTGAATGGTTCGCTGATTTTAAAATAACGGTCGACACTTATAACAGTTAACGTAACAATAGAGGCCGCTTCACCGAAAATGTTCATCCAAATCCAGAAACGGCAAAGCTCAATTGGGTACAGTTCTAAAGGATAAAATTGCATATACAGACGAATTGGAACACTAAAACCTCCTACAAGAAGATCAGCGACAGCAAGACAGGCAACGAAATATTTATTTGGTTGATGGAGACGATTATCCAGCCAGGTTGTTGCCAGAACCAAGAGATTTCCAAGTACGATTCCAATGACCATAAAGAACAGTATTACAGTAGTGGCAGTAAATATCGAAGTTGTCTTAAACTGTTGTTGTTGTAGGGACATATTCTTGGTCATGATTGGATTCGAGGTTGGCCACGTACTTGTGAGAATGATAGATTCGTTCATCGTTTTTCTAGGTAAAACAAAAAGGTTTGGATTAATATTTTCCTCGATAGAACATTTTGTCGACAGACTGCATGCAGTCTGGCAGATATCGTTACAGGTATTTTGCGGCAGGACGTTTTGCCCATGAGGAGATCTTTTTGTTAACAGGACATTGTCGGGACAACCGTTTTGATCGGCAGGCTGTGTTATTGACATGAGGATGTTTCGCCGGCTTAAAATTTTATTACAAGGACAATTTCTATAGCAGAAAATTTCGCCGGAGAAACATATCTTATACACATGACGATGACAGAAATTTGACCTACAAAATTTTACTGATAGTACTTACCCTGTCTGACCGACATTTGATAAAAAAGACATCTTACCGAACAGATATTTGGCCGACAAGATATTTTACGGATATACATCTGGCCGCCGTGACATTCAGGACAAAACACGAAATATTATGAACAAGGATATTCTATTTATTGCAAATTCTGGAGGAAAGTGAGCTGTTTCCCGTAATATTATATCATTTTCCAAATATATGCTTTTGAAAATTGAAATCTTGCTTATCCCACTCCTAGTCCTGGCAAACGGCCAAATTTTTGAGATCAGTGAGGATGACCACCCACGGTTGGTGACCGACGCCCGCGCTCATTGATGAATTTTAGACCATTGAACTATAAGTAAACTGGAACGATAAGTTCGCCGCCATCTTTGAAACCGGCCATGAGTGTTTTCTGCAGGGGCCAGTTGTACGAAAGGCGTTTAACTTAAACGGTGCTTAGCCGCTAACCAGCGTATAAATTTCTTATCCAGCGGATAATTAAACGCCCGATAAAATTGCGTTGTACGAAGCCCGTTTAGTACCGCGTTTAACTATCCGTAGGATAACCTTTAATTTAACCGGAGAAAACCGGATTTTCTTTAAAATTTCTTACCTCTACGTCAGCTGTTGCTAGGCCTTTGTAAACTTTTGAAGTTTTATCTAACTTGTGAATTCCACTAAGCTTTTGCAATAAAGTTTGTTGTTGTTTTTATTTGGAGTTTGCTCGTCCATTCGTTGCTGCAAATCTATATCAAACTTTTCATTTTCACATTGTGCTGAGTTTCTCATTCACTTAAATTCACTTACGGATATTTCTTTAAAGATTTTTGGCTTCTTTATGCGAAGAGTCGAAGGCAATAGCAAAAACTGTGAGTTGTGCTTGGCTTTTGTCAGTTGATTCAGTTTTATACTGTTTGAAATTTGTTCCTCGACCTTGCACTTTTGTTCAAAACAATTTTAAGAACATTTTGTCCCAACTTTTAATAGACCTTTCCCCTTTTGAGTGAAATTTTGATCTCAACAAGTCTAGACAAAAATTTCATCACAGCTTGAAAGAGCATCACAAAATTAGTAATATTCCGAAGTTTCGTTGCGAAATGTTGTAAAATGCGGATAATATAGCCTTGCGAAGTTTGCCGTTTTTCAGTCATTTTGTATTACAAACGGGAAATTGATAATCAGATGATCAAACTGATTATCAATTTCATTTGTAATACAAAATGTGACTGAAAAACGGCAAACTTCGCAAGGCTATATTATCCGCATTTTACAACATTTCGCAACGAAACTTCGGAATATTACTAATCTTGTGATGCTCTTTCAAGCTGTGATGAAATTTTTGTCCAGGCTTGTCTAGATCAAAATTTCACTCGTAAGGCCAAAGGTCTATTGGCTGATCAAAGCGATTAAAGCCCGTTCTCTACTAGGCGAATTTTTTCGCGCGACGCGAAGCGAAAGACAAATCTTGGCAATGTGATTGGTCAGCGAAAAAATTCGCCGCGAAAAAGTTGGATCAGTTCCTACTTTTTTACTGTTCGCGCGAACAAATTCGCCTAGTGGAGAACGGGCTTAACGCGAGCGAACAAAATTTTTTCGACTTTCGGCGTCTTGTTGTCTATTTTGTATAGGCCTACTTGTTGGCGGTTTTCCGAAGGGCAAAGTCATTGTTTGTTTTCAATAGCTAAAATTGGGAGTCTTACTGCTTGTTTTCAAACTATATAATAGAAGAAAAGAAGGAGAAAAAGCCAGACTATACTTAACGTCTAAACACTGACACTGGTGTGCGTATTAAAATATAGCAAAGTCACGGAATTTTAATAATACACTTGAGCAAGTGACTCCTCTGATCAGTATACCTCAAGACCAAGCCAGTTAAAAGTGAGTTTTTCATGTTTATTGGATTTAAAAAGATAACTCCTCTACATAATTGTGCATTTCTGTAACTACCCCATGCTCTTTCATCCGGAATAATCATTGACATTGTTTTATCTTCAAACTCCGAGTTTATCCGCCGTATAGCGATTTAGACGGTCTCAAGAGACCGTACGTTTAAGTTTACACGGTGGATAGGCAAAATTTAATCGGTGCATGGATAGCGATAAACGGGCTTCGTACAACGCGCTTTCTCGAGCGTTTAAATTTTATCCGGCGGATAGCGAGTTAAACGGTGGTTAGCGAGTTAAACGCCTTTCGTACAACCGGCCCCAGGTAGCCCCAGTCCTTTCTAAAATCTTTTTTCAAAATATGCACATTTTTTGATCAGAAAAATGTTGCCCCCAAATATTAGTTATACCACCAAATTTAATTTATATCAGTAGTATGATAAACGAATTTAATATTCGCAAATCAAACAAATCACGAATTAGCAAAAAAATACGAAAAAACATGACCATAAGCATGAACGGTCAGAAAAACCGCGCGTTTTAGGTTGCTTTTTCGGAGTTTTTGAAAGTTTAAGATAAAACTAAGACGTCATACCTCAGGAATTATTTAAACCCATGCAAAATACATCTGTATGCGAAGTTTCAAGAAGATTGAACGTTTTAAGGTCGAAAGAAAGCATTTAAAAATTGACAAAAATATTGCCATATTCAAAAGAGCGATGACGAAAATAACATCACTTGAAAAACGCCAATTTATTTATGTTTTAGAAGGAATGAAAGAAGGATTAAAAGCTCTTGATCAATAACAATACCTGAGGTTTAGTACAACATAAGTTTTGGGACTGTCAAAATGTTTTATAGTATATTCTTTTGAGTTGAAGAGTGAGGTTTCCTTCGGCACGTCCAAACTTTCGTCATTTTTTCAAAATACAAAAACAAAACTTCTTACTTTTTGCTTCAGAGAGATGTAAAACAGTTGGAACTAATCGTAAAACCTGGTTTGAATCCCAATAATTGTTGTATTCCCATGGAAAAGTGTTTTTCTTGCAAATTTTTGCTTGAAAACAAACTTTTGACCGAATTTTTTTCACTCCTCGAAACTCTCCTTATAGTGGCTTAGTCCTTTCGATAGCTGATTTTCCCGCGCGCCGGCTTCAACGAATCATAGACTTTCATCATAGGAGTTATCCTTCCAGTTTGCTTATAGTTCAATGCTTTAGACATAGACTTGGCTAATGCTTCCCTTTCCCCAGGTGTAAATAACCGGGGGAATTAATACCCTTCCACGGCGCTTCGCGGATTAGAACTGCTGCATGGGGATTAGAACTTCGCGGATTAGAACTGCTGCTCGGGGATTAGAACTGCTGCATGGGCAATACGAAAACCCTGTAAATTTACATGGCGAAGAAGGTGCTTTAAGCCGTTACAATGGTCCAATCGTTAGTAAATAAAGATAATCATCTGTCCGTTAAATTACAACCATGGCTTTCCTAGCCATGACTGAGAATATTTCATGGATTAAAAGGTTAGGATATACATTATCGCATACATTATTATTCAACATGTTGTCGTTCAATATTCGATGCTGATGGCACGCCTGAAGGACAACGTACTCTTCATCACGTGTTGTGAGAATTTGCTCACGCAAGTAGTCACGAGTGAAATTTTGCTAAGCACATAGCTCTAGTGTACGCCAGGCTTCAGAAACACGTTTTCTGATATTTTGTTCCTATTTTGTGGTCCGTAATCTACCACACTATCCCAAGTCATCTCCGTGACATTTTTGTATGGGATTATGTGTTCCCATTGGAGAGAAAAATTTTGTGTAACACAGACATTATACGACAATGTTCTACCACAATACGAAAACATGTAAATTTACATGGCGACGAAGGTGCTTTAATTAAGCCGTTACAATACGATCGTTACTCGTTAGTAAATAAGACGCCAGGTAGGCGTTTACTTGGGCGACTCTGGTAAGCGGGTTGACACGGACTAGACGTTTAGTCAGTGATAATATTAAATAGCACTGCACATTTTGCGTGTTCAAAATTAACACATTTAGTAGGCATCTGGCTACATCTTCTACCTCGTATTCTCCTAAGAGATGAGGTACTAGTACTGTAGCTTGCAACTAAGGATGAACGTTCGCTCATAAAAAACATTGCCTATTCGCGTAACAATGTTCAATGTTTTTACTCCTAGAAAGTTCAATGTTTGTCAAGAGCACTTGACAGGTTTTAATCCCATCAGCCAATCACGTTCAACCAGCTCAAATGTCATCACAAACATTGAACTTTGCCGTCGGTAAAAACATTGAACTTTGTCATGAGAATAGACAATGTTTTACCTACGACCGTTCATCCTTAGTTGCAAGCGACGGCATATCACTAACAAAACTTTATTATCCATTATCCAATGACTCAGGCTGGCAGTGAGACTGCTTATAAAAACATGGCAATTTCAAGTTATACAGCAGATGTTTATACTTTATTGGCGTAGAAATGTTAGTTGGCATGGAAATAAATAGCTGGCGTAGAAATGTTAGCTGGCATAGATATGCACTCGTTATCCACATTTTACTCTATTGGGAATGTCATTGCGTTTATTAAGTAGCGTGTTTGGGCGAAATAGTACGTTGGGTCGTGAATACAATAACACAATTCGACTGGGCTTTGCATTCATTTATAAAAACAGAGTAGCTAGCGAAAACATGACTTGATCGTCAACACTTAGACAACCAGATGTACACGTATTAGGACCTAATAATTAGGACCAAGACAAGATATAGAAGAAACATTCTTACATAAATAATTTATTTATATAAAGGGTACCTTTAAATTACTTGCAGTCTTGCTTCGAATACAAAGACAAGTTACAACGTTTAACTTTACTTCAAAGACAGCACATGCCTCAAAGCATCATGGCAAATATGAAATATCATGGCGGAAAGTGGAAAACTTGAAACATGCCTCAAAGCTAGCCTCCTCCAGGCGCGGGAGAAACACGCGAGAAACTCAAAGCATCATGGGGGACAAAACGCAACTCCAGAGTGACCAGACACAAAAAAACAAAGCGAATTTATGACTTGGTCGACATAGGTCGCCCAAGTAATAAAGATAATCATCTGTCCGTTTACAACTTAGCCATGACTGAGAAAATTTCATGGACTATTATTTTTTATTAATGATCGCAGTGAGTTATGGATTATCTCAAAATATCTGGCTTAATTAATAGGATCTTGTAAGCCATGAGGTATGCATCCAGAGGCGACTATACTCTTATTAGTGGAGTGAAATAAATCAACATTGCACGCTCATTCTAGATTCTATCTATAAAAAAACGCTTGATAACTGTCGGATTTGTTGCGGTTAATCGGTTATTTTCATAAATTTTACTTTGTTGGAATGTATATGTGTACTAGCTCTGTCCTTTATATATGTATTATGTCCATAGATTATCATAAGTTGCACATGTGCCATAGATAATTGTTATGATCGGAAATTGTTTTTTTTTTAAATAGTTTTAGTCATACCAAATTTTAGTGTGCTGTGATAACCAATTTGTGCGGTGATGAAAGTAAAATAACGCGCGTAGCGCGAAGCCCGAGGCGAGGGTATTAATTCCGCTCGGCTATTTACACCCGTGGAAAGGAAAGGAAAGCATTAGTGAAGAACAGGTAGGAAAATTGACTGAGCATGCGCGAAAACTGCTCGGGTTTTCACGGGAGAGGAAGATACGCGCGTGCTTCCACTTGGTTGATTTAAAAAACATAAACAACATGAACGAAGCCTTCGTAAGACAATTTTGCAGCGGCTGTTTAGGCCCACAAATCACCACAAAAATTGGATTTATTGACAAGAAATGTTGCAGTAATACTTTTATTTCATCTATTACCACATATTTTACAATGTAAACTATTAATATCGCTTATTTCAGTGCAAAACAAAACAGAACAAAAAATTTTCTTTTAAAATGTCGTCTGATAGCTTCAATAAAATGCGAAATTCAAACCAAAAATACTAAAACTTCTTCATTTTTTACAATTTAGTCACCAAATTTAATACCGACTTTAAAATGCTTTGAAATTTAATGTAAAACAGCGATATTTCGTTGGCACAACCTGTAACATGACAAAATTCGTGTTTATAGAATTTTGAACGAGTGCCAATTGTGTTTAAAAATAATTGCGCTTCGGAATGAGGGTCATAGAAAAATCTGATTGCTATGTTTATCTCTTTTTTAAATACTTTGAAAACTCTAAAAATAATATTTTAAAACTATTATAGCAAAATACATGGTAAAATGTTCATTCTGATGCTCAGTTTCTGAGCCGCCTTTTTCGTATAAATCACACTTGCACATGAAATTTGCCAAAATTCAGTACTTTCTTCATTTTTTAGGCGAGTTTACATTCTATTAGCAAAAACTAGAAAGAAAAGCACATCTTCTGACCTAATCACATTTCATTGGCACCACCTGTTTATGTGAGAAAATTAAGGTGAAAAACAAGCAATTTTAGCAAAATACCTCACATACTGAAATTTGACGATGATCGTTGGCGCACAGTATCACTCAAAAACCAAATATTTATACTTTGTTCTGGACAACTTAACAAACGCATGTACTGCAAATATCAAGTAATATTCCATCAATATTAAGTTCCTGCTCGAGGTTATTTGCCATAAAAAACACACATTTTGCAAGAAACGTTATTTTCGGCCATGTTGCAGCGATGAATTCTTGACTGCTAATTTCCCGATTGCGACAAATAATTGTGGTCTTGATTAACGTTCATTAGAGTTTACGTCTGCTAGCTTTCTTTTACTTTTCCTCTGTTGCAGTACGAGAAACTGGGCAGCGAAATCTGTGATTTTGTTCTGATCTGTTCGAAATCTGATCTAAAAAAATTAGCTGTTTGCAAGGAGTGAAGCCGAAGGAAACAAAGATTAAAAAAAGATATGCATGACAGAAAGCTTGGATATCTTTTCACACACTATAGATAAGTTGCAAATCACCTTTTTCGGCAAATTTTAAAGAAACAATAAGTAAGAAACGGGTAAGTTTTTTTACTGTTTATGTATGACTTTGCTGTCCAGTTTTCGCCTGAAGGCCTTAATTGAAAATGTACTAACAGCTTTCCTTTCCATTCTATGTGATAGTCTCTTTGAATTACCTTGTTTTATTATTTTATAAAAGCTCAAAAAAAGGAGAAAATCATTTTCAACAGCGACCTGTTTGATTTAAATTTATTACATTTCAAAGAACGAGTATAAATAAGTTGAAGAGTTTATCGGCAAAAAGCAGTTAATTTCAATGAACATTTAAAAACGTTTTACGTAGCGTTTCGTGTTGAATTTTACATTATAATGAAGTACTGTTTAATAAACGAGCAGGAGTGTTTTATTAAGTTTAAAGCCACGAGCGCGCAGCGCGAGTGGCTTTAGACCTAATAAAACACGACCCTTCAAACACGACTACAAATTCAATAGATATTCTGCCTTATTAGTATTCTTTATATAAAGAATACTAATACTAATGAGGACACGACTACAATAGATACTGACTTATTAGTATTCTTCATATAAAAAATACTAATTAGGAGTGTTTTATTAGGTTTAAAGCCACTGCACGTGACATATTATGGTTGACATGATTTGCCAATAAGCTTATGAATTATTAATGAGTGTTTGAAGGGCATAGAAAGTAAAATAACACACCCTTGGCGACCCTGGGTGCTGTGCAGTGTAATATATATTGGTTTTTGCATTTTCGAATATAGATTGTAGCCTGTTTTGTGGTTGCACATTATTATAAGGGTGTGTTCAGAAATTTTCAGGGCGCACTGAATGTGCAGTGATAAAATAATTCTTGAAAGGCGCACATGTGCAGTAATAACATAATTAATTTTTATGTTTTTATATATAGTGATAAAATAATTAATTCTTAAAAGGCGCGCATGTGCAGTGATAAAATAATTCTTAAAAGGCGCACAAAAATGTGCAGTGATAAAATAATTCGTAAAATTAGGTATGCATGGTTTTAGTTAAGTTGTGCTGGAACCAAAAGTGCTGTAGCCAAGAAATGTTAATGATGTTATCGTAGTTGTATTTTATCTAAAGTGTGTAATGCATGTTAATTAATAACGTGTACGTGATTGTGGTTTCCTGACCGAAACCATGTAATATTCATGCAAAAAGTTCTTGGGTCAGAGTGAACAGAGAGTGAACAGAGAGTGAACAAAGAGTGAACAGAGAGTGAACAGAGAGTGAACAGAGAGTGAACAGAGAGTGAACAGAGAGTGAACAGAGAGTGAACAGAGAGTGAACAGAGAGTGAACAGAGAGTGAATAGAGAGTGAACAGAGAGTGAACAGAGAGTGAACAGAGAGTGAATAGAGAGTGAACAGAGAGTGAATAGAGAGTGAACAGAGAGTGAATAGAGAGTGAACAGAGAGTGAACAGAGAGTGAACAGAGAGTGAACAGAGAGTGAACAGAGAGTGAACAGAGAGTGAACAGAGAGTGAATAGAGAGTGAACAGAGAGTGAATAGAGAGTGAACAGAGAGTGAACAGAGAGTGAACAGAGAGTGAACAGAGAGTGAACAGAGAGTGAACAGAGAGTGAATAGAGAGTGAACAGAGAGTGAATAGAGAGTGAACAGAGAGTGAATAGAGAGTGAACAGAGAGTGAACAGAGAGTGAACAGAGAGTGAACAGAGAGTGAACAGAGAGTGAGCAGAGAGTGAACAGAGAGTGAACAGTGCAAGTGAACAGAGACTGAACAGAGACTGAACAGAGAGCAGAACGAATCAGATTGACCGAGAATGAGAAAGTGTAATATCGATGTTATGAACAAATTGTAATGTATATCTATATGTGCATGAATAAAACTTGTGAAACCGAATTACGTGTGTGTGTTGAATGAGAAATAAATCTACGCATGCAGGTCAATTCGCGAGTTGCCGTTTGTATGCATGTTCTCACTGTACGGTCTGTGCCAGTGTATACACTCTAAAAACACTCTGGTTAAATTTGGGTTAATTCAACCAGTACGGGGTTAAAAATCCACCTACACAAGTCTGGTTAAAAAAAATTAACCATTTTCCTGGTTAAAAGTCCAAAAAAGTGTACCAAATTTTTGTTGAATTGATAATTTTTAACCAGGAAATGGGTTAAATTTAACCAGAATGTGTTGGGTGGATTATTAACCCAATTCCTGGTTGAATTTAACCAGAGTGTTTTTAGAGTGTAGTGCCAATAATAACAAATGTAACTTCGGTTGGTAAAGCTGCTGCAAATACCCGAAAAATACAATGACTTATGACTACTTGCATGTTTAAACTGTAAAAAATTCGTGATGCTTCTTTTTTGAGAAATAAGGAAATTCATTCCAATACATTTCCTAATGTCAAATACATGTGTCATGTGCATGAGGTTTTGATGCCGATCCAGATATAATTTTCGGATTGTATACACATCCTGCATGACTTTACACTTTACACTAGGAAGTTTACTAGTATAGGACTTTGAGCATGCATGGCAGTAGCGCAAAATGCCTATAACAACAGGCCGGCCTAAGTACATATCAGCCGTGTATAGCCCAGCTGGAAAATTATATCTGTTACCTTTTCAAATGACCGTGGTTAATTGGATATCTCTTTGAGTAGTTCTACGAATGTTCATGGCATTTACATGCCTTCTTTGTTACCAGGCAGTGCCGCTATTCGACGTAGCAATATACCATTTCATATGTATCAGTCATTTCCCGCCCAACGACTGATGGCCAGACGAACGAAAACGTTACTCCCAATAAGTGATACATTGCTCAAACCATCTGTCATCGAGCCCAGTGAAGTTACGAAACGCTTATCACATTATCGACAGCAAAGCAAAAAGTACTATGACCGCACAGCTAAACCTCTTCCAAATTTGCAAAAGGGAGATGTGGTGCGGGTCACAGACATCAAAGGGAAATACATGAAAAAAGGAACTGTTATAAGCGAGACAAGTTATCCAAGGTCCTACATGGTAAATATAAATGGACGAAACTATCGAAGAAATCGTCGCCATCTTCTGAAAGTGAAAGAAGAACCAGATAGTGAGCATGAATACGACACAATCGTAGAACCGATCAATCAGGAAGAAATCATCGTAGAACAAACCAATTGGCAAGAAACAATCGTGGAACCAAGTCAAGTTACAGATCACCAAGATGACCACGAGAGACAACATGGTTTACCAAGATCTCGTTTTGGAAGAGTTATCAAACCACCTGATCGCTTGAACCTTTGAATCGAACTGAAACTTCATAACTGATAGTGATATATACCTCATAATCGAAACAAAAAAAGATGTAATATAGTTAATATATTCGTATTATTTAGTTAATATATTCATACGCCCAGTTTGACATTTTGAGATGATTAATGACTCTGGAGCAGACAAAATATATATCAAGTAGCAATCGAACACGAACGCAGATTACCTTACGTTTAATACTTAGGAACTATAGTTAATAAATGACAAGATAAACTACACTTTTCAATTTAAATATTTAATAGATAAACTACACCAATTCAATTTTCCTTTTTCTGGGACGATTTTTTCAATATTTTGTCGGTTTTGAAACCAAATTTGCCGATTCATTCTTTTTGAAAAGCATTATTTACTAGTTTGCTAGTAAATAATGCGTCAGATTTACTCGTCAACTAGCCAATCAGAACGCGCGAAAGCCATTTGATATGCAAAATTTATACTAAAATTCAATATGGCGCCAAAATAACAATATGGCGCGAACAGCGGGCGCGAAGTACCGAACAGCAAGCGAGAGTTGCCGAAAATTTCCGAACGGCAACCGAACTATGCCGAAAGGAGAAAAATGGCCGAAATACCGGGTGTCCCCCAAAAAACTTGCGCTGTTTGATTTAATGTAACATAAAAACTATAAAAGCTATTGCACTCAAATAAGTTTTATTGCATTCAGAAAGGGCTAACTTAGATCTTGATATATAACATTTGAATATCCGTGCAATATTTACTGAGCTATCGATGTTTTAAATAGAATAAGCATATTTGACAATGTTAAAAATTTGCATAAAATTGCCAATCAAATATTATTTGGTTAAACTTGATTATATAGTTTTATTGTGGCCAAAAGAACGAATGAAAAACATAATTGTTGGATAAACATTTATTCATTTATCATAGAAAGTATGTCCCCTTGCACGTAGGCCTATACAATGTCTTGCACGGGAAAACATATAAAAGCCAAACTCTTTGATCTTTTGTTAATCGAAGCATATTCGAAAGCCGAAAGAGGACCAACTTTATAATACGAACTCTCTAAGGACGTCAAATATGCTTTCGAACGTTTTTAAATTTTTTATGCTTATTTCGCTTCCCAAAAAACACGAAAGGTTAACTTATACTAGGACATTACCCGAAATTAAAGTTGAGTTGAAATGCTGAAATTGAAATTGTTAATTTTTGTGGAAAATAGAAATTTGTTTTCATATAAATTTGATCAGCCATGTCATAAATTTGATCAGCCATGCCAATCTGCTTGATATTTATAAAATTAATTTCTTATACATTGTTAAATTCATGTATTGCTATCATTATAATTTACTTCCATCTTCATTTCATAATATTTTCATTACTAGTCGTCACATGCACTCTTACAACACTAGAAATGCAAATGCATATCGACCTCATACATGTCGTACAAACATAAAGAAGTTTACTATTTTGTTCCAAGGACCCCAAAAATGGAATTCCCTTCCGGAAAACATTAAAAATTCAGAGACTTTAAGTTGCTTCAGGAATAGAATGTTAAAATATCTAATATAGCCATCATTTATATTATGAAACTGGTAAAATAATTTCATATGCTCTAAACGTCTGATTCCCCTTTGTGTTTATATATGTTGTGCTCATTTAAAAGGGAGCCTAAACTCCTATAAGCCTTGTGGTTTCGTCTTAGGCTTCCTTGTCACCAACATGATGACTGAACAAAATTTATTTATCGAACTATACTTATTTATATAACTTATCTATCTTATTTAAATATCTAACTATTATATAACAGTTCTATAATATTTATATACGTATACAGTATATGCATGTAATTTACAATCTTTTTATTTTTTATTTTTTTTTGTAATGTTGGTGTCAAATCAAATTAAATTCATTCATTCAAATTCATTCAAATTCATTCAAAGCGTGCGCCACATTCAAACGTTTGTACTCACGTAATATTACATGATTTTTTTAGGGCTGTATATCAAAATCTAAGTTAGCCTTTCCTCAATACAATAAAACTTATTTGAGTGTAATAGCTTTTATAGTGTTTACCTTACATAAAATCAAACACCGCAAGTTTTTTTTGGGACACCCGGTATACTAATTGGAAATTCTTTGAAAAGCTCGAAAAAAAAAAAGAAAAATTCATGCGGCATGGAAAAAGGATGTGGGCGGGGACAATGAACTATAAGTAAACTGGAAGGCTAACTCAGGGGGGGGAATTGAAACCTTTTTTGCGAATATTTTTTGAAAAATACACTTTACATATAGATAGATTTTACCCCTTTAATTTCCATTTATACTTTCACCATGTATCTTTAAACTTTTTACTCAAGTATTTACAATGAACAAAGGTCGTTCAGTTTTTGAACTATTACTGAGAAAAAAAAACAAAATTTGTCAAAAAACCGCGCGAAAATGTTTGATTTTTCTGAGTTATGAGACTTTCCAAAAAGAGTTAAGAGGTTTTATGATACAAATTATGTGGAAAAATATCAGATACAATTGCAAATATATTTTCAAGTACCCACGACTTACTTTTAACAGTTAAAATAAGTATATAAAAAGCAAAAAATATCATCGAGAAATTCTTTATGTTTTAAGTCGCCCCAGTCTTTTGTTTTCAAAACAGGACGCACAATAATTTGTTATTTCCGAAATATTTGTAAACAAATTTAAAAAACAATTTCAAAATTTTAAAAAATTAGTGGGATAATTATGTGATACAGTATGCCATATACCTGTGCAGTCTGTGGGAGTCAAGATGAAAATTTTAGAGAAAATGAAAACACTCCTTACATTGCATATCACAGGTGAGTTTGTTTTTTCTCATTTGACAACCCATGCCATTGACAGAAAAAACCTTGATACAGAAATGAAGTATGATACTAACAAACAACAAAATGACCAGAAATTTTGTATATTTATTTATTCATATTTAAGTTAATCACATACAACTTTGCACTATACATGTACATGTACACACATATAGATAGGGGTATAAAATTAATTTACACTATACTGTACATGTACATGTACAGCCATAGATAGGGGTATAAATTGACAAAATTAAATGTAACAATAAATAATTATATAATCACCAACAAAGATTTCCACTGAAAGATGAAGCACATCTGGAGAAATGGGAACAGGCTGTACAGTGCTACACAACATAGCTTTATATGCAGTAACCACTTTGAGAGATACGACTACACATTACCCCCCTCAGCAACTGGAACATGCAGACTCAAGAAAAATGCAATTCCGACACTATTTAAAATCATACCGGAATCAACTGACATTCCAGAAGACGCTAGGAGTCGAGTAGCCATGCCCGAATAATTAACAAGCAACACAAGAAAACGCCGAATGCCTCAAATGTCGTCACCTGCTGCAAAAGTTCTTCGAACTCATAATGCGACAGAGTCCCACCTCACAAACAAAGCGCTGAAAAATAAAGTAAAGAATCTACAACAAAAACTAAGGAGATCCAAAAAGAAGATTGGAAACATGGCAGATATAATTAATAACTTGCAAGACGACCTCGTTATAAAATCTGAAATAGCCGACACAATGTCGGCCCGACAGATTACACATATCATTCGACACCGACTTCAACTTCCTATTTTTCACAATGCAAAGAACAATACTACCATCTCTCCAACTGGCAGAAAATATACAGATGACATAAAAGAATTTGCTTTGACACTTTATTTTTACTCCTCAAGAGCTTACCAATATGTTCGCTCCATATTACCATAATACTGTTGCTAAATCCATCATTGATTAAAAAGTGGTCTTCCTCTGTGGACTTGGCGAACCAGGTTTTTTGGCAGAGGCATTTAAGTCGCTAGAAACAGAGGTAAAAATTCACCAACAACGAAGGACTGCTGTCTAATGATCGATGCCATGGCCATACGTAAGCAGACTATAGTAGACCCCAAAGAGAAAGAACGGTATGTTGGATTCATCTGGCTACAGAAGCACTTGTATTCCTTCTGGTTGGAACACGAATGCATTGGAAGTGTCCAGTTGGCTACTTTCTGTGTGATAAGACGTCTGCAACAACACAAGCGCAACTAATTAGAATGGCCCTTGTAAAGGCGGCGGATGCAGGATTAAGGGTCTGGACAATAACAGCAGATGGGACGTAGGTTAACACCAGTACTTTCCGGCAGCTTTGATGCATATTTGGCACAACATACGAGTCCACGACTACCAAATTTAAATATCCGTTACAAGATTATTATGTGTATGTAATACTAGACCCATGCCATATGCTGAAACTAGCTAGGAACGCTCTTGGAAGTTCCTTGTCATTGAATGGCCAAAATGGTGGAAAAATCAAGTGGGAGTTCTTCCACAATCTCCATGTCCTTCAACAGTACGAAGGTTTAAAGCTCAGCAACCGGCTTACTACACAGCACCTGGAATTTAGAAAACATAAAATGAATGTTCGCTTGGCCGCACAAACACTAAATTCCTCGGTAGCGGATGCCATCGAGTTTCTAGACATCTCAATGAAAATGCCTGAGTTCCAAGATAGTCAACCAACTGTTATTTTTATACGAACAATTGACAGGCTATTTGACATGTTAAATTCAAGGAATCCTATTGGTAAAGGGTATTATTTTAAGAAAAATTTAGAACTGCACATATAGGGATGTTACGAGGGCAACGCGTGTTTGATGGGGGGGGGGGGCGAAGGATTTTTTACCTGCAATAAGTGACAGAATAATGGTGTGGAGAATTTGAGAAAGGCCAGACAAACTCGATTTTGGGTGCGGGAGCTAGGGGGTGTTCCCCAAAACAATTTGAATCTAGATGCTCTTAGTTCTGGCAAAGATTTGTTTACCCAACCACTCACAAAAACTGTTTCAAAACATGGGAATCATGGATATATATTCAATATATAACAACCTTAAATTTGCATTTGAGGCAGCAATGAATATTAGGTTCCCCCACTCTAATCTCTTTTGGGGAGCTTCGCTCGCCCCAATTTTACCTTCTTTCCCATTACGCCAGCACGTAAGTGATTTGTGAGGAAAATAGGAGCTTAGGAGGGTCTGGAGTCCTCCCCTAGAAAAGTTTATATTTTTGATGCTCAATTAACGACAGCAATTCTGGAATTTTCTGCACAAATGGGTTTAGAACTGCACATTTTGTGTAGAACCGCACGTTAAAATAAACCCTGCTCAGACCCAATTCAAAACATATACGGGAGAACAGTCTTAAAGCCGTAGCAGAATACTTGCTCTCACTTCGAACAGACGATGGACAGCTTCTCACTTCACATCGAAGAAAAACCTTCATCACTGGTTTTGTCACCACCATCAAGTCCACCATTGAGATGGCTAATTAAATGTATTTTAGCAGTTTGGATAGTCCATTCAAATATCTGCTAACATATAAATACTCTCAAGACCATTTAGAATTATTATTTTCATGAATACGGTCTAGACGCGGCTGGAACAACAACCCAAACACCCTGCAACTAAAATATGCTCTAAGAAAGATGCTAATGAGAAATGCCATAACACAGCATCGAAGAATGCCAATTGCACAGATTTTAGTGACGGTAGTCCAACAAATATAATCCCAATTTTCCACACAAGAAAATATACTTCACCGCTATCCGAGCCATCGGACGACAACGGCAAAGACAACCAGGTCAACAAACAAGTCATCACCATGCAGCTTCACCCCGCAAGAGCGTATGATGGTTGAGCACATGCATGAAGGCTGGCATACAGAATTCATCGAAAATATACTTTTGTACATTGGGAGATTCGTCGTATCAAAACTGTTAAAGTTACTCACATGTTCAGCTTGTAGAAACAGTCTGGTTTCAAGTTGCCCAGTTCCTCAAATGTCCGACCATGATTATTGTGGTGTTGAAATTAAGAGAAATTCAGACGACCCAGCTTCAGCATTCACGCATTTCGTAAATAGAGGCGGCTTGCAAATTCCTTCGAAGTCGGTTTATCTCGTCCTCAAATATGCCGAGCAAGTATTCAAAGCTTGTGTGAGCAAAGATGGAAACCAAATCATTCGCGAAGGAAAACTTCGTAAGCCTAGTAAATTGATTCTTGAAGTCTGCATGCCACCACTTCATATTCGACCGCTCTGACAACGACAACCTCTTTGAAGATCACGAGCTCGGCATGAATGAGATCGGTTTCGAAGATGACCATAGGGTTGCTGACAAATATTTTACACTTCGCCTTTTCACTTACGGCAAAGGATTCTGCGAGACTGTTATACAGAACGGAAAGCCTAGTGATAGATTTAGGTTGACAAAGTTAATACTGTTTAAAAATCAATAAAATATGTTAAAACATTTATAAAATATTTCAAATATTAAATATTGTACTTATCTGTTCAATGACTGTTGTGCATTATTTTCACTCTGTTTATGCAAAATAGGTTTTGTCCTTTGGCGCATTTCATGTTTCGTCATGTTATATGATCACTTCGATCATGCTTCAACAGCCCTGTAACTTGGCGAAAATCGATATAAAAATGAAATATTTTGTTAAAATAAAACGGCCACGCTTCGAACAAACACGATGCCGCTTCACTCCTTGTCAGGGGGGTTGTCAATGTCTGGCGGAATTTCGGCTTCATCCAATCATAGGCATTCATCATAGGAGTTAGCCTTCCAGTTTATTTATAGTTCAATGGGCGGGGACGAGAAACTACTATTTTTTTTTATTTGGCCTAATGGTCTTATGTAATGTTGACAAAGTCAAAAAGTTGTTCTGCGCGATATTCTGTACTGCATTGCCATTGTGTCGTTTCTGCGAGAGAAAAGCTCAGAAGTTGTTCAAAAATGTCTTTAGTCTTTGAGAGCTGCTCGACCGAAAATGTCTTTGGTCTTTGAGAGTTCCATACCTGTGTTGATCTGATTTAAATTCTGTATTTTGATTGTCAGGATATTAACCCATTAAGTTAATAGTTAAGAGAGTCTTGCCACTGAAATATATCTCCGGCAAATAGTTTTGTTCCCTTTATAGGATAATCACAAGTCACAACATGATATGCGTCAGTTCAACTTTCAAAATCAAATAAAAGTTTTTAAAAAGCTCAACCGTACTTCTTAATATGTGAATAGAAAAGATCACTTACTGTTATTGTTGGAAAATTTTGTCCAGATATGAAGCTCGGAAAGCGTCTTTTCCTTAACAATGCCAATTTTTGCATTTCGAACTGCGTTTTCCCTATAGTTTTGTGTTGAAAACGCAGCGACGATACTGGCTGCTGCAGCTGGCATATTATTTTTTTTTTAATATTTAATTTGCTTTTGATGGCGTGTAAATGGCGTCAGCTTCGCAAATCCGCGTGTGACGTCCTTAACACTGTATTTTTCACCAACTCTCTTTATATCTCTACTCTTTGTCATTAGTAAATAATACGAAATGGTGTTGCTATACTATAACTATTTTTACAAGTATTTTAAATTAAACTAATATATTAATATTTTGAACTATTCATATTATACAAACTAATTTTATCACTGGCACTGGCACTGATGAAGTAAATCTTTTCTAAAAGCTCAATCGCGATATCATTCATTGACATTATTTGCGATATTAATCGCGATATTATTCATTATTTGCATATATAAATATACAATATGAAAATATTTTGTTATCAAATACAAATTATTGTAAGTTATTTCTTTTACTTGTCTCAAAGAAACTTACGTAAAATATCCTTGGTAATTTGGTCGTTTACCGATTACAAATTATTTCCTCGCTTCGCTACTCTTTTGTTGCTTGTTTAATATGACAGATCCAATGGTAGGAAAATGCCGATATTTTTATAGCTTCACCTATTTCAGAAATTCTCAATCCATTATAATTAAGGAAACGTGTTTATCACAAATATGGAAGCAAGCAGATGTTATCTCGATTCCAAGACAAAAACCCATTTGTGAGGTAAACAAACACTTACGGCCAATATCGTTAACCCTAATTAATTTGATTGACCCTAATCAATTTGGCACCATCCCAAAATCAAGTCCCTTTTGAGTACAGTGTATGTTACATTCCTGGAATAGATCTACAGCTGGAAACGGTGCAACGGCCATGGGGTCATTTTGTTTGACTTTATATTAAAACAGGCTAATGATTTAATAGATCATAGATTACTGGTTGCACATACATAAACTCCATACATATAACTTACACTTTTGGGTTATTAGCTGGATTACAGGGTTTTTTTACGTGTAGAAAACAACGAGTAAACTACTGAATCAAGATAGTCACGCGGATTGGACTGAACTCTGTGCGGTAGTTCCTTGACACTGATGGTACAGTACACTAATGAACCTACGTTAAAGAGAAGCCCTAAAGCAATCATTGTCCACGCTGGAACGAATAACATCCCAAGGGATCGACCCGAAGAAATAGTAAGTAAACTAAATGATCTTGGTCAACATATAGAGCAAAATTCAAAGTGTCGAGTCTCTCTCCTCCACAGAGGCAATTGGAATAGGCTAATATAGGCTTACATGAATGGAATAGGCTTACATATGAATCTTACATGAAGTTTCAATTGGGGAGAGAAACGCGCGCGGGGGGCAACGGGAAGACGGAAGAAAGAATTGCCTCTGCCAGTTAATGTTTTAATATGGCGCCCAAATTCCGTGATGGACTGGGACACACTATAAAAATTGAATAAAAATGGCGACTGATGAGCAACTATTTTGCATTGCAAATAGACCTTTTCAAAACGCCCACCGGCATTCGAAAGTTATTTGCTCGAAATGTTACGAAGGCTGCGGCACACCGGTCGAAACTGTGAATTTTTTCGTGGAAGGTAGTGGGTTAAAACATCATTTTAGAACCATGCATCGTGGGACTGTATTAAACGAAGAAATTTTGGGTGAATGCAAGAAGATATTCAACAATTTACACGGGGCAGAAACGGCCGAAGTGATTAAGAAACTATCCGCAATACGTTTACAGAAACAGGTAATTATTGCTTCACATTTGTATCAACAATTTTATTGATTGATACAACTTTTATAAATGAATTTTAAAACTAATTGGAAGTTCCACTGTGTCCACTATTAAAGCGTGCAAATAATCCAAATATATGCAAGAGAACAGAAACACTTGACAGTTCTGCTTGCATTATAAATATGTAGATATTTAAATCTGTAAATAGCGTTTCAGACAATGCGTCTCGAAATTTTAGTGACATTTTCTATGCATGAGACATGAATGTTTACTGTTTTAATAGGAATGTTACCATTGATTGTGCAACTTTAAAGTGGTGGTCAAGTCAAAATATAAACAAACTGGCAGATAAAAAAATATGATATGTTCTGGTTCGATATGCTTTAATTAAATGAACATAGAATAGAGTTTCTGATTTAGAAGATGTTGAAACAATGACAACAATGCTAAATTTGGGTATTGTTTACATCACAGACCCAACATAGCACATGTGCAGAACAGACTTGACTGCCTGTTAAAAGGAAAATATGTACTGCCTTCAGCCATGGTGTAATTGATGTATTTTGCCACACCAATATCATAGGCATATATGTGTATATCACAATTCTGGTATGCCAATATATTTGGTGTAACACACATCGATTCCACTATGCCATGGGCCTTCAGTGTTGTATGCAAAGCTATAAAACACCAGTGGCACAAGTGGTGCCCCCAATGTTTTCCAGATTGTGGTCTTCATTTGTACAATTAAAAAAAAATAGGAAAGGACAATTATGACATGAGTATTTTCCTCCCCCCCCCCCGAAAAAAAAATGGTTTTATAAAGAAGGTAGTAAAGCGGGAGACTGGGAGAGATCCCAAGCTTATCTTTGTTTTTGTACTCTTAACACGACAAGATTTGTTCGGAAATAAGATTCCCAAAGACAGATAGGCTTTCATTAATTAAAATCATATGAACAAACCAATTGGGTCGTTCCAGAAAAGATCCACACTCCCCCCACGGAGGAAATTTATGCCATCCGGAGGGGAGACAAAATTGTTTCTGATAATAAATGTATTCGGACATCTGAAGGGGGTTAACTTCCAATTTCCTCCTTGGGGGTGGTATGGATGTTTTCTGGAATGACCCATTACACAATGAAACAATTGTTTGAACATATTATGCAAATAATTTGTATTGAGTTTTTGTTGAATTTTTCAATAATTTAGGAGAAAAGTGAATTAAGTGACTATTCCATGTTCACTGTAACACATATATCAACCGCAGCAGCAATGGACATAATGGCAAAGAATCAACGAGAAGCCACAAAATTATATGGCTTGGTTCTGAGGCACAAAGGGTTCCTGAAACCTCTGGGTGGGTTACCTTGTGAAGTTGCTGTGATGGAATGCCACTGTGGAAGTGACAGACGTGGTCAAACCTATCAAGTTTGGGACTGCAACAAGGATAAAATATACGTGGAGTGTGTTAAACCTGCTAACAGGGTAAGAAGAAAATAATTATAAAACTTATAATTGTTTAAGGGTTCAGTGATGCACCTCAAAAAATAGGTTGTCCTGAATTAGGTAGTCCCAATAGAGTTGCATATAAAATCAGAAGCATTAAGGATTTAGCTAAAGTTATTCACTGTACTGTAATTGACATTTTTACATTACATAATTTACATTTCTCAACAATACCAGTATTTACATTTATTTAGATGAACTTCCTTTCCAGTAACAGAACTCTACCTCTTCAGCATTCATCAATCGCTTCAAATTCCTTCAAAAGTGGCAGCACTCCATTGGAGGTCTTGCGTTCCGTTTTTGGACATGATAACTTCAGACCCAACCAATTGGAAGCCATTGAACATGTTCTTTCTGGGAAGGATGTAATTGTAGTTATGCCAACTGGTGGTGGAAAAACTATCATTTATCCTGTTAAAGGAGGATAAATTAAGGCTACACCTTAATTTGCAATTAAGACTTTAAGGATCATGCAAGCTGCTCAAGTTTACAGGGTTGCTAAATTTAAGCCAAACCAAAAAATCACTGAAAAAAGATAACATTTTCCCCAACTAAGACTGAAAAAAATTCAAATTCTGACCCTCCCCCTCCCCACCCGCCAACACAAGCACACACAGGTAAACCATATGTGTGTGAGTCTCTGAATGAAATAATGTAATTGTGATTTGTTTGTGTGATCACAGTGCTATTTTCTAATTACTAGTAACTAATATCAGATTTCAATGTTCAATAACTTAGGGGGTTGACTTGGACAAGGATCATCATGTCCTATTGACCATATACATATCCTCAAGTATATTTCCGTATGTACATAATTCATACATAGTTTTGTAAAACGATTTTACAAAACTATGTCTATTCCTGGCTGCAATTTTATTATTTTTCGTATTATACTTCATATATTCTATTCACTGCTTGTATAAATACTTTTATTACATACTAGTGCCTCAGGGTGATAAGGGCCTACCTATTGGGTCGTTCCAGAAAAGATCCATACTCCCCCCACAGAGGAAATTTCTGCCGTCCGGAGGGGGAGGGGAGAAAAAATTGTTCTGATAATAGTAAATGTATTAGGACAACCAGAGGGGGTAGGGGGGTTAACTTTCTATTTCCTCCGTGGGGGTAGTATGGATGTTTTCTGGAATGACCCATTAGGGTGATAACAGAGTGACATAAAAACGAATAAAAGTGATAAAACTGATATCACCTCATCCCTCATATAACCTATACTTACATAGTTATGTGGTAGTACAGTAAATAAATAGTAAACAAATAAAAATGTAAATGCGTACATAACTATCCCATGATAAGGATTGTTATTATATGGACGAAGGATTATTATACATGAGAGTATTATGAGGATTATTATTCGGATGGAGGGCAATAGGCAGAGAGGTCCGAGCAAGCTGGACTGGATACCACAGGGGTGTATATTCTTCAAATAGTCAAAGGATGAATCAAAGGGTCTTAGGGCCAGGGGAAGGAAATAAAAAAAGAGTAAAAAAGAAGGGAAGGGTAGGAAGAAAAGAGAAAACTTTTGGAGTGGTGGGGGGAGATCAAAGAAGGGGGGAAGAATCAGAGATCATTGAAAAATATACACCCCTGGACTACTAGTAAGTAGCAACAAGACTGAGATATATTTATATACAAAATATTAAATATTATATTAAATAACTCGCAAACTTACCATCACTAGATGTAGGGTCACACTGTTGGAATCTTTTGCTCAGAGGTTGATTAACTAACTTGGAATTCGGCGTTAGTTGATGCTTCCCAGGTCTGAAATCATCCTTCTCGGGCGTACTCGTCGATTGAATAGGATAACATCCAAGATCGTCTTCACTATCATCATCTTCAATGCCAATATTAAAATACGGAAGAACAGTATTTAATACAATCAGTTCTTTATAATGTTATACATCTTATTTACATGATATAAAAGTATAAACAGATATACGAAGAACACACAATTTTCTTATTAATTTATATCGCTTGTATCACTATACAAATATCATAAAAAAACTTGCACTAACCTTCCAAGCTTATATCATGTAAAGAACATTGTAATTCTTCCAAAATATTACTGTTTTCAGCCATAAACTAAACATTCGTAGGTCACTCCCGAGAACCGCTAAAAACTCCTGAGAACCGCACAATATCCAGCAGAGGCCTTTTCTTCTTTCTTCCACCTTCCCGTCGCTCCCCACGCGCCTCCCTCCCCCCAGGAAACTTCATGTAAGCGCGCACGAAACTTCATGTAAGATTCCGAAACTTCATGTAAGATTCATGGAAGCCTATTCCAATTGCCTCTGCGGAGGAGAGAGCTTCAAATACAGTATGTTCATGGGCGCGGGCAGCACACATGACTGACACAACTTGGCACCAGAGCTGGCAAGAACCCCCCCCCCCCAACCAACAGATCATGCTGGACCATCCCTGCATAATCTAAAATACCAACTTACTTGTAATAGTGATTTGAAGTAATTACTGATCATGAAAGATTAAATTTTGTTCAGAAATTTAACAAGTTCAAATGCAATCCGCAAAACTGGTGTGCAAGTACTTATTGTACTTTACTAATTGTTTCAGGTTGCTGAGGGGGACCATCAGTCTGGAACAGCTGAAAGTCATGGCGAAAGAGTTGAAGATCATCACGCCAATTCAAAATACAATTTCCTCATTTGTTGGTAAAGAGTGGGGAATTATTGCAAGTCAACTTCCAGAATTGACAAACCCAGAGCAATTGTTTCGTTTTGCTGTAAGTATAATAGCTGCAACTATAATTGGCGAGTTAAACAACTCATGATGATTTGAGTTGTTGGTAACTAATTTCAGCTACAGTTTTTAGTTAGCCATTTCCCAAAGTCCTGAGTCTAGTCACGCAAATCCCATGTTGGAGGGGGACAAGAAATATGGCAGCAGACGTTTAAATTAAATGTTTAATATAAAAAGGAGATGTTTCATATTTGGGCGTCTAAAAAGTTGATTTTGATAGTAGATACTTCTACTCTTTCACATATTTGACGCCTACCACCATATATTCTGTCCCTCCAAACGATTACAGAATGCACTGTGTCACTGTGATCTCTTTTGGGAAAAGGCTAATTATCCGTAATTATATTTTTCATTTAGGGAAAGGATCCAACTAATTGCTTTTTTAAAAGCTATCTTCAACTATTACGTGACAGACTTGATGGTAACCAGATTGTTCAAATCCCTTCTTCTAACACCTTCTCAACTGAAAGCAGACATCAAGGCATCATTTGCAGATGCGAAGATCCACTAGCTGTTGAACAAAGCATGTGTGGTCGCAAGGATACTGGGTTTGCACTGGCAATGTACACAATCTGTGGCATAAATGGAAATGAGGTAACAGGCACATAATTATCTATTACCGGCATTTCACTGAGCAACCAGTTATTAAGTTCATGGGAGGCTAAAATTGAACACTTTATAAACATTTCAAATATCCAAAGGGGTTATTGTTTGCGAAATCAATCCTGCTGTCTATTATAATATAGAACCTGGGGCTTCCTTTGGAGAAAGTGTTCAAGTTGGTTGAGCGAGTCAACTTTGCCACCCGTCAGACCTACAATGTGATTGTAGTTGGAACAGTTGAGGATATTGTTTCTGCAAAAGGATGGATAGCGATAAACAGAGGCTCGATTGCAGAGATTGGGTACATTTCCAGGAGCAATGTCAAAAGTTCAGGTGTGTATGGAAATAGCTTATTTGAAAACATCATTGATAATATTTGAAAATCGCTTATTTGGAGAGCACCGCTTGATCAATCCAACTTTGCAGTAATCACCTGATAAACACTTTCTTGTCCTTGATGCCACCCTCGATTAATAGGGAGCTTTAGCAGCGACTACGAGTACGAGATTCGCCAAGCGAAACGCATCCTGTATGCTTACGCCATCCTGTATACTGACGCGAAGTTGTAGCCGTCACCCATCTGAGTACGAAATTGTGGAGAAATCTCATAGTCCTCACCACAACTTTTCAAAAAAAACAAAGAAACTTGGCGTTTTTTGTTTTTCAAAAATAATTTGTTGCGTTTATCCGGCGCAAATAATCTATTAGTATTAAAATCTGGCTTGTTTTTAATATTATGGCGTATTTGCACATTTTGTAGGGAATTTTGACCTGCAGGAGACCAAGTTTATATGAACTTTTTCTTTCGTTGTTTGTCTACTACTATAAAAGCAACACTTGGACGGAAACGAGAACGACTACGGTGATTTCATCGCACGCAATCAAATCTCGCAGTCGTACTCATACAGTAGCTCCTAATAAAAAGTTGTAAGACGATTGATTCACACTTGATGAGCCTTCCAGGTCAAATTTGTAATTATGACCTGCCGATACTTTCATTACTGAAAGAGTATAATCTAATATGTTTGCTCGATTTCAGGAGATCTGAGAATGATAGAATCTATCGACAGTTCCTTCATGGTGTACCATGCAGCTGTTGGTGACCGATTGTCACCAGAGCATGTGAACTTCACAAAAGAAAAATGTCCGTCCAACCTTGTTGAAGTACCTGACACTCACGTGAATAAGCAATATTCCTTGTTGAAAAGATTGATAGAAATGTTCAGTCGACAAGATGACTGGATATTAGATATTAATTCAGCACAAGGTACAGTATATACAGCAATGAGACCTACAGTGTATGTAGTTTTTTCTGCATCTTACTCGACTGAAATTAATGCATATATGGTTTTTTAGAATAATTCTCAGACAATGACATTGCCACTGAATTAAAATGATAAAATCATATACCCAGTCACACCTGTGTTTCTATTTCAGCTACTGGAGTTGTTGCTGCGCTGAAAAGCAAGAGGAACGGTTTGTGTTTGGTTTCATCTGATGATGAAGAATTTATGTGCAAACGGAAACTGAGTGAATTAATGAGGGATAAGTAGGAGCATTAATCTCAGAACTCATTCATTGATGCTGTCTCGATGCATCAGGAACTCTGATGCTGTACTGTATAACGATTAAATAAGTTTTATATTTACAGTAATACAGTATAACCTTTTATTCAAATCACTTGTTCATTTACATTGCGGGATTATTATTATACAAGGTTCAGAAATTCTGACCCTCCTTTGTTGCAGATATAAACGTTTGCATATTTGATTATTTTGATACACTTGTTCATTGAGGTGTCATAAATTCTGAACATTTCATGTTAAGGCTTTGCGTTTTGAGTGAGATATATTGCGGGATTATTATTATACAAGGTTCACAAATTCTGACCCTCCTTTGTTGCAGATATAAACGTTTGCATATTTGATTATTTCAATAGACTTATTCATCGAGGTGTCAGAAATTCTGACAACCTTTCATGTTAAAGCTTTGAATTTTGAGTGGGATATTGCAGAATTATTATTATACAAGGTTCAGAAATTCTGACCCTCCTTTGTTGCAGTTATAAACGTTTGCATATTTGATTATTTTGATACACTTGTTCATTGGGGTGTCATGAATTCTGAACCTTTCATGTTAAAGCCTTAAGGCTTTGCATTTCGAGTGAGATATATTGCGGGATTATTATTAAACAAGGTTCAGGAATTCTGACCCTCCTTTGTTCCACATATAAACGTTCGCATATTTGATTATTTTGATACACTTGTTCATCGAGGTGTCAGAAATTCTGAACCTTTCATGTCAGGGCTTTGCATTTTGAGTGAGATATTGTGGGATTATTATTATACAAGGTTCAGAAATTCTGACCCTCCTTTGTTACAGATATAAACGTTTGCATATTTGACTTTTTTGTTGCACTTGTTCATCGAGGTGTCAGAAATTCTGAACCTTTCATGTTAAGGCTTTGCATTTTGAGTGAGATATTGCGGAATTATTATACAAGAGGTTCAGAAATTTTGACCCTCCTTTGTTGCAAATATAAACGTTTGCATATTTGATTATTTTGATACACTTGTTCATTGGGGTGTCAGAAATTATGTACCTTTCATGTTAAGGCTTTGAATTTTGAGTGAGATATTGCGGAATTATTATTATACAAGGTTCAGAAATTCTGACCCTCCTTTGTTACAGATATAAACGTTTGCATATTTGACTTTTTCATTGCACTTGTTCATCGAGGTGTCAGAAATTCTGAACCTTTCATGTTAAGGCTTTGCATTTTGAGTGAGATATTGCAAAATTATTATTATACAAGGTTCAGAAATTCTGACCCTCCTTTGTTACAGATATAAACGTTTGCATATTTGACTTTTTCATTGCACTTGTTCATCGAGGTGTCAGAAATTCTGAACCTTTCATGTTAAGGCTTTGCATTTTGAGTGAGATATTGCAAAATTATTATTATACAAGGTTCAGAAATTCTGACCCTCCTTTGTTACAGATATAAACGTTCGCATATTTGACTATTTCGATAGACTTGTTTATCGAGGTGTCATAAATTCTGAACCTTTCATGTTAAGCCTTTGCGTTTTGAGTGAGATATATTGCGGAATTATTATATACAAGGTTCAGAAATTCTGACCCTCCTTTGTTACAGATATAAACGTTTGCATATTTGACTTTTTTGTTGCACTTGTTCATCGAGGTGTCAGAAATTCTGAACCTTTCATGTTAAGGCTTTGAATTTTGAGTGAGATATTGCGGGATTATTATTATACAAGGTTCAGAAATTCTGACCCTCCTTTGTTGCAGATATAAACATTCGGATAGTTGACTATTTCGATAGACTTGTTTATCGAGGTGTCAGAAATTCTGAACCTTTCATGTTAAGGCTTTGCATTTTGAGTGAGATATTGCGGAATTATTATCTGTCACAGATATAAACGTTAGAATATGTGACTATTTCGTTACATTTATTCATTGGGGTGTCAGAAATTGTGAACCTTTCATTTTAAGGCTTTGCTTTTTGGGTTCAGAAATTCTGAACCCTCCACGTTTAAAAAATATTGTTGTAATGTAGTATTTATAACATCCAGTCTCAGTATTTATTTAATGCATGTACTGCAATTTTGAATTTCTCCATTTTCAATAAAATTTCATATTTTTGTAGCAAATGGTTATATTTCATAACAACTCCGAAAATACTAAATTTTTAAGCAAAAAATGTTG
The DNA here is from genome assembly GCA_902702795.2 of Paramuricea clavata. Lineage (NCBI taxonomy): Eukaryota > Metazoa > Cnidaria > Anthozoa > Malacalcyonacea > Plexauridae > Paramuricea > Paramuricea clavata. Next base: position 11,189 of record CACRXK020000958.1, on the reverse strand, counting down.
ACGCTCCACATTTTCCTGCTATTTTCCTATTTGTTTCGGGAAAAAAAATACTTTGGAAAAGTCCAATTTACTTTGGAACGCGTTAACATTAGTATTGAGTATATCAGACCTCCTATGCCACCTGCCTTGCCTTTCAGCAAAAGACAAGAAAATGCAAATTAGTAAGATTATGAAAAACCAAGCCTCGTAGAATAGTGGGTTGCCTTAAGATGTACAGTACTACGGCATACCTGTATTGATAGTTTGCATATGGCATCATGACAGCCATGTTGGAGATATAGAATAACACAAAAGAATACACTGTACAGTGTATGTTATAATTGCTGTTGTCAGATCCAGCCGACATCAGACAGACACCATTATCATTCATGAGATTGATTGCAAACCATCAATATTGTGAAACACCGTAAATAAAACCCAAAATACAGTACATGTAACTTACCAATGCGACAATTTTCTACATGTGCTTGAAAATCATCTTTGGGTTTATTTTCATTACAATTTCTCTTTGATGGCACCGTCAACTGTTCAATGAGTTCCTCGGTGGCTTTGCGCTTCTCCCTACTGCTAGCAGCTTCAGTGAGTTCAGTATCAACAACAGTATCAGTACGGTCCACTGTACCAGAGATACGTTCATCATCTTGTCCATTTTCAATAGTAGTAGTGACTGTACATGTAGCATCAGAAACTATTTTAGCCAGTTCAGCAAGATGTATGTTACACTTTTCTACCCATAATTGTTCGGTCCCCATTCCAACAAGTTCCTTGAAAGGCCCATGGCTGTTTGCCCAGTCATGCTTTGATATGTTGAACATCGACTCAGATCGCTTTGCATATCGGCCCGGTTTAAAATGAAGCGACAATATATAATATTATAGAAATCATACCAGTATATCACATTCTTAGAAAATTATGAAAACAATTTAGAAAGGGCCTATACATATCCCTATAAACCCCTAATCTTTTAATATGATTTAAAATTGAAATAAATTGGTCAAAATATAATATAGATCATAATCATATAACATGTATAATACTAATAATTATTAGATGCATACAATTTTGGCATTTTAACAAGCCTGCCTGAAACACAACAGAAGTTTTTTTCGGTATTAATGTATTATAACTTCAGAAATGGTCACATTCAAGCCTTCAATTTAGCGAGATTTCAATACCAACCCATGCTTGACAGACTCAATCAGATACAGTTAATAATTTACCTTAAAACTGCCAATCTTATATAATTTATATTATAGTATTTATACACTCTTCAAGATGTATTTTTCGGTTGCATCTCACTCGATTGAAAATATTAAAGTTGATGGTGTTTGTAGAAGTATTGTTCGATACCATTCCCTTTTCTATATTCTGTTTCTCAATCATTAATACGTTTATAATATCACCATTGCCAACAGGTGGGAAATTTGTCGTCGCTGACCAAAAAATCGCGGGCAGAAACAAAGCTCATTGCATTTACATTCAAAACAAAGCAGAAAGTTAGCAAGAAGCCGTTTTAGCTGACGATTTTTTGCTTTCCATTCAACGAATTACAAATTAACGGTTATTCTTTTAAAAGTCGACTATGAATTCTTTGTTTTGGGGTGATTTGTTTTGTAATCGAGGGATTGGAAGAAGTTAATATGGCGACGTGAACATGGGAGTAAATACTGTATACGTCGATCTGTAGCTTGTTTAAAACCGTAATAAACGAAGAAAGACGTGATATGAGAATGAAATGTAGGTTGAAATTAACTTTATATGCCTCAAATTTTCCATCCTATGTTTCTTAATGTAACTTCAGCTGTCTAAGTTCAAAATACAAGCTTGCGAAATTTGAAAAATTTTGAAAATATGTAAAAATAGCTTGACTTTGAACTGTATTTTCTCAAAAATAGCATGTGGCCTCAATTTCAAATATAGCTAAATGAAAAGAAAAAACTTTTCGGCGTTTGTAGGTATCAAACATATCATCAGGAAAATAGGGGCTCACAATGTTTTTGAGACCCAGTTGCTTTGCACGTGTTGTGGTCAAATTTTTGCCAAGAATCAAAGGCCGAAATGTGAACTTCCTTCATGAAAACCGGCTCGAGAAGGGTCTAGTTTGAAAATTTAGCTATTAATTTCGATTTCATGAGTATATTTTGGTTACACATTAAATATTTTTGTACTTGATGAGATTCAAAATTTGTTGTATATTCAAGCCCGGCTTTAGTGTAATTTTGGTGATGACCGGAACAGAAATAAATATATTTTAAAAACTGGCCGTGGCCTCACGATAAAACTTTCTAAAAATGTTCCCTTTTTCATGTATTTCTATTTGATATCTTAGGTATAAGCGTAAAAATAGGGGCTCATACAGTTTACGAGGTTGTAAAATGCATTACTTGCCTCTATTTTCATGTAAACATTTGAAATTTTTCAACAGCAAAGTAGCAACTGTTTCAGATCGAAAGCACACGGACAGCCCACCAGAGACAATGGCAGGGTACTGAAATAGAATGTCACTAAAACATTCTGTATGATTAATTTAGATCATGTCCATTTTCAACATAAAACAGTCATTTATTTTGTACTTACATTTGGCAATATTTACACGATTGTGCCTTTTTGTAAACACGCGTTGCGTGTATTCCACTCAAATGTGTTACCATTGCCATGAAATATTGAAATACCAAGATGATTAGATGAAATACATGTAATCTTTTTTATAATAATGCCCATTTTTCACAAATAAAAACACAAATGTCGAATTGGAATATTAACATCGACATTTATTGCTGTCACGATATACAAACATTTATCCCTGAATATCCCCTAAACAAGCTTAAACATGTGCTTCAGCGTTACACAGGGCAGGTAGACTTGCTTCAAGTCTCTCCAGATTCTGGTTAAGCTACAGTTACAATCAGAGCCGTACACAGCCGGGGGGGGGGGACAGAGGAAAGTGGGCAACTGCCCCCTAGAAAATATATTTATTATTTTTAGAATGTCATTATTAATTTATATTCTTCGGATATTTAGGACTTCTTCGGCATATAAGGCCTTACTGCCACCCTGCCCTGGTGAAAAAATCCTGCGTACAGCCGTGAGGACAATTTATGAGAATAAAATCACACGTCTATAACTGTAGCTTTAGAAAAGGGCCGGTTGTTCAAAGTCCGTTTGGCGTATCAAAGTTCAAAATATAAAACAAGGTTCATTGGACAATTAAACAATTTTGAACAATAATGCTTGCAATTACATATCTAGTGCATAAAATTTCACAATTATTTTAGTTCACTTTATATTCACAAGCTGTAGCCCCATAACTTGACGCAGCTTAATCAATAACTCCTTGAAACAGAAAGCGCGCACATGTTCTCGAACTTAAAACACCAAAATATGTTCGTTTTACACGATGCCTAACTTCGGAATAGGCTAAACAGTAACAGTCAAGCTGCCTAAACTAGACATCAATCCAAATAATAAAATCAAGCCCAATTCTGTTTCTGTTCTGAAATTGCTATACTAAGTCGTGCGCAAATAAGCCAACGCAAACAAATTGAGCGATCTACCGGGCCGCTGTTATGCAGTGCCCGTATATTACCCTACATTCATCGCCGTGTAACAGTGATGGGTCTTCTTCTGTATTTGGAGTTGGGTTTTCAAGTCCGTCAATGCCAACTTTACCAACGGAACCATTGCCACATTGGAGCTGAACACAAATAAAGATTGTGTCTCTGATAGTTTCTCACTGGCCATATGGCAGTAATTGGTTCTACTCGCTGACTGATACAGCTGAAGTCAGCGTTACGCAGAGCGAGATCCATAGAAGGGCAAAACTACTGAGCTCAGGAACTCGAAGAAGCTGAGCACAAAGGTATGACGCCTAAATTTTACAAATCTATCAAACTTGCTATATGTTGGGCCATTAATTAAACGAATTTTGGGCAAGCTATATTTACCACACTCTTGTATTAACCGTCTTGTTCCTATTGAACAAAGAAACACAGGATACTTTGGAAAAGTCCAATTTACTTTGGAACGCATTGGCTATTTTTCACAAGCTTATTCTCCAGCTTTTCATGAGTAAATCCTGGAAGTTTCTCCAAGGATTTTATCCAATAACGGTTGTCAGAATTGAAGATATCTTCACTGACTTCACTGGTTTCCAACACTACCAGTTTTCGAGGGAATGCAGCACCCCCACTTCGCCTCGTAAAATTCGACGAAGAAAGCGGACTACTGCACTGACTTTCAGAGTTATTCAATTGCAGAAGACTCGTGCATGAGTTCTCAAAAGAACTAGAATCCTCATTGGTTTGAACAGCCTCTAATAGACGGTTAAGAACCTCAAAACATTATTTTTTGACAGTAGCCATCTTGAAATATTTTCCTGCCCTGTGACCACAAAGACCATAATTCACCGTGCACTTCAGGTCTTGTGACGTCATTAGGCATAAGGTCTATTGCCTTAATTTCATTAACAATGCCCCACTGCAATGGTTTTGGTACTGTAGCTAGTGGTTTATTATGTTGTGTTGTAATTAATTTGACCAATGAAGGATACATGGATTTTCTTCTGTTTATTACTTTTCCAAAAACTGAAGCCGTGACTCTCTTAGACCATTCTGTGTACCAGTGAGGATTTTTGCTTTGCTCTATGGTATTTAAACAAATCTCCTTTGCAGATATTGTTAAGCCAACTGTTCTTTCCACAAGTTCTAACTGTTGCTGGTTATAATTTGCTGGTGGGTGATAATCTTTAGGGACATTTTCAAACAATTTTTCAATCAACAGGCTTTCTAGTGTCTGGCTGGGGGGAGATTCATCCTGTTGGTGTTTTCTTTTTTGCTGACTGCATGAAGTTTCAAAAACCTCACAAGGCTTGTAAGCATTTGATTCAAGAGTTTTCCAGAACAGCGATGCACCTTCTTAAAAGCATCAGCCATAGTTTTAATCTCCTCATCTGTGACAGTCTGTGCAAATGGTGGGGTAGCACAGGAATTCTCTCTATCCCCTTTTACCACATACCTTTTGTTTTTTTTTCACGTTAGTCTTTTCAAATAATAGCTCCCCAAACTTTACAGCTCTATCCAAAGTCTTGAACCTCCCAGCAGGAACATTTCACTTCTGGGGAAGCTGCATACATGTAAGTTCCACTGGAATGTTTTGCAAGTTCAGATTGGCAAAGTCCAAAATGGTGTACAAAAGAGCAGCCACATGTTTACAACAACCGCCCTGGCCTGCTTTACAGCAACACTTAGCATACTCTACTTCACCGTTTACTTGGTTCAGATGGACATAAACTTGATAACTGACACTTTTCATAGATGCACTAACACGTGCCTTAACCAAGCACAACAACTTTGAGGTTGAAACATTAGTCTTGACAGCAGTATTTTTGACATACCCTTCCTTCCACAGACCATACCGTTTTTTCATATTTCTATGAGCTTTTGGAGATATTCCATCGGGCATGTTACGCCTGTTCTTCACCAGCTTATTCTCCAACATTTCATGAACAGGCTGCAAAATTAGTTTATTGACTGGAATAATAAATGCTATTTACTTGTGTCGTCTGTGGCTACACAAGTGAATGTGTGAAGGAGAATGAAAGCAAAACATATACTGCATTTAACAGGTAAGAAATTACAAAACAATTGAAACTTTAAAATATTTATTAATATTCAATTTATTTACATTTCAATAGTAAACACTACCATGACAATGGGTACAAATTCATAATGACAAAATGAAAAAAGCCTATTTTCATTAATACAGGTTTCCCTTAAAAGATGAAAGACATCTTGAGAAGTGGGAAAATGTAGTTTTGGAGGGCAAGAAATGATGGGCAACAATGGAGGGCAACATGCCACAGCTACATTTGTAGTAATCACTTCCAACAGGGGTGGATCCAGCAAGGTTTTTCTAGGGGGTGCTGGATGAGCAGCCGAGTGCTCCTTTATAATTCTTTAGGGGGTGGTGGGAGAGCATTCAAATGAAATGGCTTCCTAACGACTTGAGCACCGAAGGTGCAAGCTCCCTAGGGGGTTCAGGGATATGCCTTTGAAAATTTGAATCCTAGAAATACCATTTCCTGCGATATGGGCATTGAATTATGAGCTTCAGTATGACTTCAAAAAAGGAAAAACCTTTGAAATTGTGCCATATTTCTGAATTTTTTTGCACCCCTGTTGACCAAGGCCAACAGGGGTGTACACCCCTGTGCACCCTCCCCCCTATAAATCCACCTCTGATTTCGAAGTATGCGACTACACTATACTCCCATCCTCAACAGGGCTGTGCAGGCTAAAAAATGCTGTACCATCAGTATCCAAATTGGAATTCAAACCGCAAAGCATACCAAAAGAGGCTAGAAGCCGACTGGAAATGCCTGAAGGAAGTTCCACCCATCAAGGCCATAAACGTCCAATGTCATGTGAACATCTATTGTCAACAATATATCATCACAGAATAGGAAGGTATAGCAGAAGTGTAACTCAAGCGAAAATCTGTCCGTGTTTTTCAATGCACATGACCGATAAGCCTGACGACACAGCTGACACCAATATTACGCCATCATTCGCCATACTGGCTAGTACAACTGGCACTTTGAGCTTATCAAAACTTCTGGCTGTACTAGCCAGGATGGTGTGGATTGGCATGAGCAAGTTAAAATTTCAGTGGACAAAACCATCAAAGGCATCGACTCAAGATACACTTCTGCTATACCTTCCTATATTCTGTGATATCATAATCACAGCTATGGAAAACGGCAAAAACTAATACAGCACACATCACTGCAGGCAATCGATGATAATTCACGTCAAGATGAAGAAATTTCTAAAAAAAACCAATTAGAACATAAAATTAAAAACTTACAGGAGCAATTGCAAAGATGTAAGACGAAGATAGGGAACATGGCAGAACGATATCCTTGTAAAATAACTTTAATACACGATTGATTGTATCTTATTACCAAGAAATATATTTTGTATTATAATTGCTGTCACAAGAATGCAAAAATCTTATATAATTGAAATAAAAAACCCCAAATTTGTCGGTCTTTCAATATAAAATCAAATCGGGCCATTACCATGCGATCTCTGCCCGACCGACACATTGTGACAAACCCATGCAAAAAACATGCATTATTGGCCACCATCTTGGCTTCGGGCAAGTATGGGCATGTTTACTTCAGTTATCGTTCCAGGTTATTTACAGTTCACTGTCTGGTATTGGACTGAGTAAGATAACAAAGTAGGGCACAGTGTCCCCTAATTAATCACTTAATTAAAGGTTTAAATGCTGAATTTTTTGAAAGTGGCAACTGGCAGGCTCCTGAAAAGGTAGGTTGTGCACATGCATCCTAAATAAATACTGCTACAGAAACCTGGTAGCTAACAGTTAAAAGTTAAAACCAATCACGAATTCAGGGACGGATCCAGCTCCATGAGCTGACTGATGCATACATAAGATCTCTAATTTGTAGGGGGTTCCGGGGTATCCTCCCCCGGGAAATTTTGAAATCTAGGACCTCGGAAATGCGATTTCCTGTGTTCTGAGCGGACTCTTTTGTTCCAATTCATATATCAGAGTCACAAAAATTTTGCTGCATTTTTGGAAAAACAAATAAAAAACTTGAACCTATATCGCAAAAACAACATAATTTCTCCATATAAGAAAAAAAGATTTGCTTGTCCAAGTGTAATAACAGCAGTGGCAATAAGTCTCTATTAAAAAATAGTCAGTACTGTGCTTCTTGTAGCCTTAACTTTTCTATTGAAAAACATTTTGGCAGAAAATCACGACAACGCAAATACACACATACTGTGTAACAAAGGTGTATACAGTGTGCTCCACTAGTTGCATTGCTGGACTCGAAGACATTGTTATTATGTTGTTTATGAACCACCTTCCCCCATTAATTTCCAATGTTCCATGAGTAAAATCTTCTAGTATTAGAATTTAAAGTAAAATAAAATATGTGCATAAAGGTATTTTGTGCTTCAGTGGTGGATCCAGCAAAGTTTTTTTGGGGGGTGCTAACCAATGGTGAAACGAGCGCCAAAGGCGCAAGATTTCTAGGGTGGTCCGGGGGCATACTCCCGCGGAAATTTTTTTAAATTTGGGGGTCCCTGAAATGACATTTCCAGCATTCTGAGAAAACATTCTGGAAAATTTTTAGATTCTCAAAACATTTAAAAATTCAGAACATTTAATATTGGCTATTCCGCTATTGTCAACTAGTGATACGCAACTGAATTCCCTAATATAAGTTGGTTAGAATTAGGATAAACGTCATTTTTGCAACCCCCCCCCATGCATCCCTGTTGACCAGAACCTGGGGGGGGGTGCGCACCCCCCCCCCTAAATCCAGCACTATTGTGCTTTACTGGGTAAATATAGGCAACTCTGTCTCATGGACAGTGTTGTTGGCATCAGTTGGTCAATTTCACTTGCCCCTAGCTGCCTTTGATATGAACTGCATGGCGAACAGCCCACACTCTGAATACTAAGAATATTGCCTTGTGGCGAGGAAACCAGTGAACTAACACACAACAAACACTGGGTTTAAAAATATTTAAATATATAACTAGGAAGCTATCTTAGTTGGAAATTGTTTGTTAAATAAACCAATACCAAACTGTACAATGATAAACATGACATAATATAATCATATGTCTTCTATTTGTCCCCTTTTGCCTGACTTTCAACTAATATTAATACAGTACCTTTAAGAAAGGCTGCACAGTAGTATTGATGAATATTTAATTTTCCCTATGTTATTATATAAATGCACATCTTGTCAAATATATCCATACACTTATCAATGGTAATCATAATCCTCAGGGTGGTATCAGTGGCGTAACGTTATATCAAGGGGCCCCCGGTTTAAAATTTTCGAAGGCCCCCCTAGTAGAAGTGCCAAAGGTACGAGTCGAGCGCCGTATATGCACGAGTTTTCTAGGGGGTCCAGGGCATGGTCATCCGGAAAATTTTTGAATCTAGACTCTCTGAAATGCCATTTCCTGGACTTTGGGGAGAGATTTTACAGAATTCTGATAGTCATAAAACGACATTGTAACATATCAGAGGCCCTGGCCAATGTTTTTGCCCTATCGCCTAAGCCTGGGGGCCCCCATTTGGGTTGGGGGCCCCCAGGTTCACCCGGTCTGAGCCCATAGTAGTTACGCCACTGGGTGGTATGCTGGCTATCCAAAACATAATACTGGGATAATTAGCATTACAAATATATAATTTAATTAAATATATTTTCCAAACTATCCCACTTTTGTGAGCAAATTTCATAATTATAACCTGTATACACCAGTTACAGTATATACAGTATATACAGTATTTATACCGTCCATCATTTTATCAGGAGAATGTCATGACATATACAGCTTATATCAAATTATATTTGCACAGACAAAGCATATAAACACTCAACTATGGTAGGCGAGCAATCCCAGGTTATCATCTTTGTTTGCAAAATATCCAGCTAGTGTACAGTAATTGCCCAATAATTCAGGCAATGCAAAGTAAGACCCCTGTCACAAGGCATGCCAGCTCATTTCCATATAAAATGAAAATGAAATGAAGTAGGAGATACCACTGGAAGTTGCAACTTGAAACAATTACCTTTCATGTAAACTCCCCCTTAGTCTTCTACTGTAACCAATGTTGCATTACTATTAGAAATCTCATTAACCTGCAATTATGCTCTGTAATTACATACGGAGACTGATGCAAGTCTTGATCCATTCAGAGTTACTTTCCACCCACACTATAGTTTTATTTTTGGTATCCAATCAAAATGTGCCAGAAGAAATGTCAATTTCACATAATAACAAGCTAAATATAGTTACAATCACTAAATATATCATAATAACAATTATTTAATTATAGCATTAACCAATTATCAAAACAATACATTAAATATGGCATGAATGCTCATGCCAGAAATAGCCAATCGGAGTTACAACCATGAACCATAAAGGCAGTTGTAGGACTGTAGGACACAAACATTTAATAACATGTGTATCAGGGCTTCATTTTTCTTTGCCTGCCAGCTGTGAGAAAAATGAAGGTCTGGGCACAGGATATAATCCCATGCAAACAGAGATGAAATTTGCCTCAGTAAAGCAAGCTGTGAAGTTTTGTATTGGGGCTGGTTTGCCTCCAGACAAGCAAACATCTGTAAAATGTAAAACTCTCCCCCCTCCCCCCAACCACTAACATCTTTCTGGTCTTTCTAGAATATAGAGCAACAACAGTAATAGACACAAACTGTAATTATTTTGTTATTACATACAAATCTATATTAATTGTGGACCCCATTTTCCACTTTAATTACACACTTCTTGAACTGAACAATTTAGTAATTTACTACCATTTGTAAAAATATAGAGAAATTTAACTTACTTAATTAGAGCCCTCGGTTCGAATTTTCGATCGAGTTTCACATCGTGGGCATAAGATCCCTTCCATTTTTCCACTTGGTAGTAATTGGTTCAACTGTAAATTATTTGTTATCCCTCAATTTTGAGGGATTTCTCTTCGCATTATATGTCTCATTTGCATATAGTGTTTGCATATCCAAATATCCTTGCCGCCATGACTTGAATTGAATGCCTCGTTATGTCACAGTAGATTTGATTTTGCAAATGGGCCGATGCGAGGGCCCGCAATCTGCATGCGATGCATCGCTCAGCGGCCAAATCTAACGTGACGTAGGGCTCTAAAACAATAGATTTGATGATGTCACGTTAGATTTCACGCGGAAAAGGACGCGCAAGGGACCGATGCATTCACTGATGCAAAATGGATGCCAGTGATGCTAAATCGAATCTAACGTGACGTAGGTGATGCATTTTGCTTCAACTGTGACGTCAAAGGATGCGGTAAAAAATAACATATTTTGTCGTGAAAATATTGACGCTTAAGTGTCGCAAAATAACAGAAAGTACACATTTGCGATCGCACGTCGCATATTGGACTTATTTTGACAATTTCCACTGTTATTGAAACTATTTAAATTGGATTTGATCCTAAATAGTGTATACCTGACATGGAGTCAATTTTAAGCAAAGATTTGCAGGTTGATAGGAGATATTTTATTACTGAGTGCTTTGAGTATTGGCGACATTATATATCTATATATTTCAAGCAACATGAATCATGATTTCTCAATTTTGACCGAT
>CACRXK020000957.1:0-63242 GCA_902702795.2 Paramuricea clavata | reverse complement strand
AGAGATTTGACAATGGTTTGTTGTTAATTCAGCCTTGCGCTTTGCACGTGTATGATCACACGATTCACAGATTGACCTTTGTACCAGACCTTTGTACTCCAGGAGACTTTGCACAACGTTACTCTTGTCCTAACGCTTGTTCCATTAACTTAAGTTTATAATGCTATGGGCATGTATAAACTTGCTTCAAACTGATTGTCAATTTCCCGTTTGTAATCTAAAATGACTGAAAAACGGCAAACTTCGCAAGGCTATATTATCCGCATTTTACAACATTTTGTAACGAAACTCCAGACTTGTCTAGATCAAAATTTCACTTAAAAGGGGAAAGGTCTATTGAAACGAATTTTAGACTTTTGTCTGGAACACCAACATGGCCGCCATGGCTTTTGTTGAGTTGGTCCCTGGAGAATGAGTACAAACGATCTATAGTGTTGTAAACAACTCAATAATTAAACATTGTTTTTCGAAGAGCGATCTTGTTTTTAGCCACATAATAAATAACTTATTGACTGAGCTTGTTCGGTCGCAGTAGTATAGTTTCGTGTCTTTTTTCTTTTGTACATGGAACTCGCCTTTATGGCTTAGTCCATACTGTATACAAACGAAAGTAGACTTAGAATTGTTTACTTCTGAAAAGCGACTCTATACTTTTGTGTGCGAGTCCACTCATTTGCATCCGTCAGAAACACAAAATCGCCGACAAAATTGCCAGTGTGAACGAGGTTTAATGTCCTCCTGTTCGGATCTCTCGCTCAGCAGTCAATAACACGTATGTACTTACCACTACACGAGACAGCACTAAGTTGATCAACCCATCTAGCAATCAAATTATCAAATGTCCTCTGGAAAACATAATCCGAATCTGGATCTGAAGCGATTTCTTTCAACTGTGAAACACTGATACCACTGCCTACACCGATACTAAAAATACTTATACCAATATTCTTCAGTGCTTCTGCGGGGGGTCTAACGGAAGCACCTTGAGATCTACCATCTGTAATTAACACTAAAACTTTTGGGATACCAGCATCAGTTCTCATTCCCGCTGGAGGTGTGAAAATTTTGCTACGGAGGTGGTTTAATGCATCAGCTGTGTACGTATAACCGCGCCGGTATGGTATTCTATCCACAGCATTTTTCATTCCAGATTTGGTGAAATGTCTGATAAGATTAAATTCTGTTACTGGTTTGGTAGAGAATTGGACGACACCAATATGTGTGCCTGTTGTGCCAATATTGAAGAAGTCCACAACTTTTTTAACAAATTCTTTCACCTTCCCAAAGTTGTTGGCGCGAACACTACCAGAACCATCCAGTAGAAATACGAGATCAACGGAGGTTTGACACACTGAAATATAAAAAGGTTTTCATATTGTGTGATATAATATTTCAAATCCGACTATGAGGAATGAACTACAATCTTGGACAAAATAGTTTGGCAAAACTTATTTAATCTTATTCTTTCTTGTTCTGTTGTCTTATTTTCCGTCATATATAGGCAGGTGTCTACTTTATATCAAATCTTAGGCACGCTCGTCCCTCCCCCTATATCAATGTTGCTATTTTTGGTTAAATCTTCAGGGGAAAACAAGTGTATTGGCGCAAACAACATTGATATTGGGGGAAGGGAAATAGAATGACATTTTTGCCATATATTTTGTCCAGGATTGTAGATTTCAAGTCCGCGGCCCAATTTGACCAAGCCCGAGGCAAAGTCGAAGACTGGATAAAAATGCGATGACTTAAATTTAGTTCCGTCCGAATTTGAAACGACATCTTGTTACGAATATATCACTATACTTAAAGTGAGGTGAATTAATTTTGATCCAGTCCTAGGGTCTCCAGTCCTCAGCCTTAAGGCGTATTTCAACCCTTTTAATTGAAAAAAACTAACTAGGAAAATCAATTAAGCATAATTTAAAATCAGCAAAACTTACTGTTTTTAATAACATTTTAAAATATTTTTATTGTTAAAAACATCGAGTTTACTCATCTTGAATTATGCATAATTGATTTTCCTAGTTAGTTTTTTTCAATTAAAAAAACCATCATTCAAAAGGCTGAACTGTGCCTTTAATTAAGGAATAATACTATGGTTTTATGAACTGATAATTTCATTAGCGATATGAAAAGCTGGAATTAGCTCGGGGGGAAATCGGGAATTTATGGTTTTATTTTGGACGTCAAAATCCGTCATATAATTCGGACTACACTTTTCTCATAGGCCAAAAAATTATATTTCACCCAACTGCAATTAAATCACATACACCAAACGTCGCTTACCATCGGGGATGACGGAGGCACGTATATAATCTACATTGGTGTATTCGACCCAATCAAATCCCGCCTCGATTGCAAGACCCGCCAAACGACTCAGTTTCCCGCGGTCACCATCAGATATTCGAAGACGCACTGAACGACCTGGAATTAAAACAAAACACAAATTTAAAACTTGTTACGCAGTCAGCCGAGACGCCCTGGTAACGAAGATGGCACTTCAAAGGTTTCAATCTAGCTCGGCCAATCAGCGCCTTGCCCTAGGCCACGAAAATGCCACTAACGAGACGCGGCATTCAGACTTAAGAAATGTCGCCTAATATATAGGAAACATTTTGCTGAATTATTTTTTTCCCGGCTAACACCCTGTTAGTTTAATTAAATTCCACATCTAAATCACATTGTTGTTTCGTGATGTTTTGAAAACATTTTAATTGTGTTCTCTGCTGATAAGTACAAATATCCGACGTTTCACAATGTTTACTTATACATGGAGGCAAATTCCGGGTTTATTCAAACACTGAAATGAATGTCTTTAAAGTTCACTTCGACGTGACCTCATCTTTTAATAGCGCAGAGCAGTGTTTGCAAGTTTTAACACAGAAGTATGCTATTTTCTGCTTTGATGAACAATACATTCATTCTTACCATCATCGATGGGCAAGTTTCAAAAGGTCAATATTATTGTCTAGGTCTAATTTCGTGCACTCGATCTGTGTTTATTTTCTGTCGTAAGAGCAAAATAAATTTTATTAAAATGCTCAATCATACTGTTTCGTGTTCCATTTATATTCTTATGAACACTAAGTCTCTGTGATCACAGTAGAAATTTTGCATCGGTAAATTCTAAGGTTTGCCCTGTAACACTAAATCAGTTTCCTCAAACATTTCTTACAAATCCTTCAAAACTTAGAATTTACTCATGCAAAATTCCTACTGTGATCACAAATGTTCCTACTGTGATCAAGCGAACGAGTTGAAACTTATCTAGAGTTGCCGACTCAGAAAACCAAGAGAGAGTGAAATAAAGGATTCAGTGCAAAAGTCTTCTCATGCATCTATGCAGTAAATCAGTGCAATCGTATTAACACAAGCAGTTATTAAATGTTAAACCAGGGCTTCACTGCTGCTCGGCCATTTAATACTTTCTCTTACGAAAATGATTTGGCAAGCATATAGTCGGCTAAACACCTAATACAAGTGCTAATTTTTCTAATGTCAACACAAGTTCATAAAGTAATCCCTCGCATACTCAAGTTAAAGAAGGCTTCATGACCACTGTCTGAATCTTTCCTAACAGCTCGTGCTGTTCTACAAGCAGTACTTGAAACAAAATACCAAAAACATTCGCAAAAGAAAATTAAAAACAGTTCAACATACCTTCGTAATGTAAGGACAGTGGATCATTTGTGTTAACCTGGTCGGTCCAGGCTTGAAGAACCCTCACAGCTTTTCCGGACCATTCAGTGCGCACTCGCGACGCCAGAATATCAAGTTTACTTTTAGCGCGCGCTGTCATGCGTCGACAATCCTCATTTTCATACTGTGCTTCATCGTTCGTATTTCTGATCAAAATTTTGCGAAAACGCCCCGAATTTCGTGGGATCACATCTCGAATCTGTCCGCAAACTTTGTTTTCGCCACCCGTTGGAAAGCTTTGGCGATGGTTAAGCCGAGAAGGCGGGTTCTGTGAGTTGACAATTCCCACAAACAATAAAACTAAGAGAAAGACAGGAGCCTGCATCTTAGATCGTTTGCTTTTTTGCCAAGATCGACTTGTCCGGGTAGTTTTTATTGACTCGTCCTTGTAAACTTTCTCTCTTTAATTTCTTTTTCTGTCAACGTTCTTGTATAGGATTGATATCTTCGTCGGCTGACAATGGTGTTGTGTATACTGTCCACCCTGCCTCTTCGAAGTCCAGTCCTGTGTGGATAAATATCGAGAAAGATTGCTAGTCTTATACCACAGCGGTCACGCGCGACGGAAGTAAACAGTGGTTACTAAAATGGTAAGGTTTGACGAGGTAACACTGCCAACGCAATTGCGCGAATTTTTTTGCGCCCGGAAGGAAGCGCTGGTTTAAGGTGCGAATTTCGAGCGCGCGTAATTTATGCAAATTTCCATGTAGTTTGTAGGAGAATACAGAATAATTAAACTGAACATAAATAACTTTGTATGTACTAGTTAAACGGATGCGAATGTTTTAACGTACTTAAAAAACGATCCATCTTAGGACTTCATGGGCGAAGTAATTTTAGAAATAAACATTGTCTAAGCCGAGAAAATCAAAGCTGAAGTTTATGTAGTAAATGAGGACAAATCGTTATCCGATTTACAAACATTGATTAAACATTCATTTCTTTTGAATTTTCTTCATGAATTATTGAGCATTTGAAGCATATTTAAAATCTTATTACATATTATGATTGAGGCTATCGGAGCTACATTTTATTCTAATACTAGTAATAGTAGACATGATTAAGTATTGGCTTAATACAATAGGTGAATATAAAAATTGTTTTGGATTGTAACACCAACATATTTATTAGTGGGTTGGTGTTTAAAGTGTTTAATCCACTATTTGGGTTTGTACTTTTCTGTGTAAACAGAAAATGTTTTTAATATTAATATCATTCAAAAATTGTCTACCATCTCGATCTGGACCTCTCATAACGACATAAGATATTTCGCAGTAATTTGGGCAATTACATTTCCATATATATGCGAGATTCCTACGTACGTACCTATTCCTACATCTTGTCACTCTGACTTCAAATTTTGAGTTGAGTTGAGCAATCAGAAACACGGCCGCCCACGTGACGTACTCTCACGTGACAAGAGCTAAAAGCCAGCAGGGTTAGGGTACGGTAGGGGTTATGCATCAATTCACGTTTTTCCGGTTTCGATAATGGTGTGAAGCAATGACTCCCACTGAATGGCTCATCAAAGGCACAGGGTCACCTGCAGAGCGATGCGACTTTATGTCGTCAAGACAATATACAATTTGACATTATTTTATTTTCAGACGACCGCGCAAGGACCAAATTATTTTAATAAATTTAAAAACCTCATTAATAATTCACGATCAAAAGTCATGTTAATTCACACAAACTTTTGTTTTGATTTTTTCGGATTAGACAACATTAATTTTTAAAATTGCTGCGCCAATGCCACGATGCGACAACCGAGATAGATAGTACTTATTTAAAATGAGGATTCGGTGTAAATTAGGCAGAATTTTATTATATGACCAGAAAGAACCATATAATGTCACCATTGCTAAACTATCCCAAAAGATGACCTTAATGTGCTTAGCTCAGTGATATACGAGCTCGTTGAAGATCATGCCTACACTTGCCCTCCTGTGATGAAATATTTCCTTCCTCGGAGTCGGCTGCTACCTTGGCACAACTGCCAACTATGTTTGGACATGCATTACAGCATGGGGCAACTATAGTTTGTGATAATTAAATGTCAATATTTTTGTTTAAAAGTGAAGAATGTTAAAAACGAGAGGAATGAAATCTTGCTTAATGTTTCAAAGTTTTGATATCCTAATTAGGTCCTCTGTGTCAATTCGGCGCACATTTTTGAAAAATCCAATCTTAACACACTTTTGGAAAGCTACAACATATACAATATTCTAAATTCCGTTGCAATTTCATCGATAATTTGTGAAGAAAACACCGTCAATGGGCTTGTATATCCAATATGAAGAACGTAAAATTCACTTTTTACATCAAATATCGTGCGCGTCTTTAATTAATTCACATTATTCCAAAGAATACGAGCATTTTTCACAAGAGGTATCACAAGCTTTAGTCATTGGCGCAGAATTCGCGTCGGTGCAATACGAGACATACGATGCCAGATTTGTGTCTGATAAATTATTAATGAGTTCAAGAAAATTTCCTAGATTCAGGATTTCCCCTTCGTATATTGTAAAAGTTCCCGTGTGCATGGGCGTTTAGAACTTAAAACGCCTTGTAATATAATTTTTCAGGAACTTAGCTATAAAAAGAATTGATAATCTCTTCCTTCCTATTTTATATACACCCGTGTCTGGGGTAAAAAATATAGAACGAAAGTGATCTGCCCTCTTAATGATTTTAATCTGCCGTAATATCCGATTCACTTCCTATATGGTGGAACTAAACTGGGTTGTACGCTTTGATATGAGAACTTGTTCCTCTTTTCATACAGATTTTCCTTATTCATTTCCTGATACAGCGTGTTGTGTATCATTAAAACTCCCTGCTTTCCCGGGCAATTCCCGCGCCCAAATTTTAATTTCCTGACATGAGAATCGTCTTTACACGAGGATTAGAGTGCATGATAGTTGCATGGCATGCAGTCACGCGACCCTGGACTTTATATAATATAAATTATGTCATATATACTATAATCCATATAGCTTGTGAAACGTCTCGATGAGAACACTCGTATTCTTCAACAATTTCAAATAAATTAATGATATTTAGTGAGAAAATTAAAGTTAAAGTTTATGTAAATCAGCATGATTCTGTATCAAATATACAAACATCTTCAATTTCTTGTGTTTTCTTCATGAATTATTAATGAGTAAACAACGTAATATATTAAATATATATTAAAAGGAGAAAGCCAGCGCATATATAAAATACCGAAGAGTGTGTTGAAAAACGAGGCACCAACAGAGTGTTTTCACATATTTTGAGGCGTTTTATACGCTGATAATAAACAGCTTTCGAGTTTGTTATTACTTCTCAAACGGACTTGTATTTAAAGAGAAATTCAACGCGAGAGTTAATTTATGGCATTTATTACCGTGGTATCAAGACAACGATACAGTGCTGGGGACGGTTGTTCAAAGGTGGGTTAGTGCTAACCCTGGGTTAAAATTTAACCCCCTGTTTTGGTTTGTGTATTTCTGCACGTCTGTTTATTTCAAAACTTCAGAGATAAAAACTCCTATCAAGATCTCTGAAGAAATATTTCCAAATTTATAGACAAGCTGTCAGGAAGTTTGCTTTGAATTTTAGGTTAACCTAGGGTTAAGCTAACCCAGCTTTGAACAACTGGCTCCTGGTTTCCATTGTGTCTTGCTCAGGAATTATTAATGGTTGAGAAAGAGATTTTAAAATATCTCAAAAACAAACTACGTTTCAAATTCGTTTACGGCCTCGTTTTTCAACATACTTTTAGTTCTTTCAAATCCCTGAAGTCCAAAATTGAATTGATTCATTGAATAGAATTTTAATGCCCTTGCTTTTGAATCTGTATTTTTGTGACTTTTGCCTAGATAGTTTGGTGCCATGTTATATACCTTACAAGGTCTTGAAAGAGTTAACCACAGAATAAATAAATGCCAACAATACTTTCAAATCCCTGCATCATATTAGCAACTTCGAAATGAACCTGAGCTCAACAAATATTTACGTAAGCTTGAAGTCATATTGCACCATGGCATTATTCAGAAAAAATACCACTCAGCATTTTGGCTAATATATACAAGATGATATTTTTACCCTTCAAATCTTTCAAAAACAAAATGTACAGCCATGCTCTTAGTTAGTTGAATGCTTAAAAATTGGCTGGTCTGTGATCTCAGTTTTGGAATTTTGTTAATATCCACATGATATTTCGAACCAGTAAGATCAGTATAAATAGAGTGGGGGGTCTAAAAGTGGCAAATGTTTCGACAGCCAACTACAGGAATTTCCTCTGCAAGAATCACAAAATTTGTTTTGTACAAAAGTCAGGTTGTGGGGGTGGCATAACTCAGACCTGCCCTCCCCACTCGGAGATCCAGACCCTAGCAAATGGTTCACGTTTTGAAATGTATGTAGATGTGTCAACCAACTCATCAGGCTACCAACTCATCTGATCAAGCACAACTTTTGAGGTCAGATTCAACCTTGCTAGCCAGGCTCATTATTTATCACAAGATGAAAGTTACCATATTAGTCATTGAATAGTTCAACGTGGTAGAAAAATGCAGCCCAACTAAAGCTACATCCCAATGTAGTTTGTGTCATAACTACTCTGAGAAACACTTCAACATGTGAGAAAAGACTATCATGAAGTTGGTTGATTATGACATTGACAAAGTGTGACATTTGACTCACAGGCTTATTAAACCAATACACACTTCCTGAAAGTATGTCACCTTGAAGATAGTCTGAGCCTCGTTTTCATGATTGAGATGTTAGGCTTTAACTAATGTTAATACATACATGAAAACGTTCTATACTAGCCAAAGTTACATACTTTCTGGAAGGATGCATTATTAAAGTGGCAGCACTCTCCCCTTCATGGTTAAAATCCTAGC
Organism: Paramuricea clavata; assembly: GCA_902702795.2. Lineage (NCBI taxonomy): Eukaryota > Metazoa > Cnidaria > Anthozoa > Malacalcyonacea > Plexauridae > Paramuricea > Paramuricea clavata. The sequence continues at coordinate 54,651 of CACRXK020000957.1, read as the reverse complement.
TGGGCCCCACTTTATTTGTTTACTCTATCTAATGAACTCATGGTGCATTGCCATTTAAAGGGTTAATTTGACTTGCATTTTTCTACGATAGAACCTGCACTTTATGCAGCCTATTTATACATGGAACAATATTTCATTCAGGGGCTGCGGAACCGGGGGGGTGGGGTGGGGGGGTGTAATGGGGGCATGTGCCCCCCCCCCACTTTTTTTAAAAGTGAAAAAAGTGTCCTTTTTCTTGGCTTAAATGCCCCATTTAAAGAACAAAAAAAGTATTTCTTGAATAAACGCCCTCTTTTTCTGGAAAGAAAATGCCCTTTTCGCAGTAGTAATGTACGAGTCAAATCCAACCGCGATCAGGCCCCCCGGGGAATTTGACTTTTGAAAAAATAATTGGTCAAATGCCTGCCCAAACAGGCAGAAACCACAGTCAAATGCCCTGCTATAGGGGTAGTCCTGGTTCTGGAATTTTGGCCAAAATTAAATTGAACAAGTATTTCAAGATTAAAAAGAATGAAAAATAGGCCAGACAGTTCTTTTTTTTCAACCGGGCATATTGTATCATATATCTATGATTGGTATTTGTGATTCAGAAGCAATTTTTAAACTATCGAAAAGACGTAAAATAGAAAACTCCTAAATGCTAGAGTGTACACATATTTTTAGGGAAAACCGCTGAGCAAGTTGTTGTCAAGTGGTCAAATGCCCTACGGGGCCGTCAAATGCCCGACCGGGCCATCAAATTCCCGCCTATACAGAGGTAATGTGAAGTCAAATGCCCTGGGGTTGTCCAGGGGGGAGGCTGATCACGGTTGGATTTGACTCGTACATAAAGACTCTGTAAAGGCCATTTCCGATGTTATAGAAACTCCATATTTTCAAAAATTTCCATTCAGCTCATGAAAGTCATAAAATCGTTTGATTTTGGTCATATACAAAAGTGCCCCTTTTGGTCAATGCCCCTGCACTTTCGAAATGCTTCCGCGGCCTCTGATTTCATTTGTTGAGTTTGCTTACTTTGCTATATCTAACCGCTTTCTGAAATCTGAATATACTATATTCAATATTTCAATATAGACAACTTTTATTATACTTTAATATACAACAACTGAAGAACTTCTTGTTTTCCCTGCAACTTTAAAACTTCGAGCCAAAGCGTGAACAAAGTAAAACACTTTTACTGTATAAAGAATCATATCAACATGATAGTATTAAAACTTGTCATTTGACTCACCTAAAATCTTGAATTCTTTGCCATCAATGTGCAAATACATCTTCAAAACTGGTACAAAACACAGAGCCCAAACAAGCAAAACCTTCTGGTTGTATAAAACAGAAAAATTTAAAGACATTTCGGTTTATTTACTTGTCCAAAATCCAAGCTTTCTTGCACGTGTTTTTCAAAAATGGAGATTTAAATTTTCGCGGAAGCTTCGACTGGTCGGGAACTGTCGGAACAATTCGGAAGCATGTCGGAATACTAGTTTTCATACTTCTCGAGTAAATTGCGAGCATGCGAGCGAAGCTCTGGGGCAATTGTTCGAAAGTAGACCTGTTCAACAATATTAACGCCATCTTTAAATTCACAATGCATTGTGGTCTTCCAAGGAAATAACTGGAATGAAATTATACAAAACTATGATGAGCACAAAAAAGTTAGGAATAGTTTTTATTGACATTATTGTAAGAGAATGATGAGACAAATCTACAATATATATTAATAATTATTAATAATACTAATGTTTAATTGTACGTGTTATGTGTGCGTATAAATATTTATTACAAAATTTTTAAAACTTCTTTAAAAGCAATTTAGGCAAAAGTTGCACATGTATATAGCCAAATTTTAATGGCGAATCACTCACGAATGCTAAGACTAATGGTTATATGATTATGTAATTCTTTCAATCATGTGACTGTATTGCAGTAATACACTTTCAGTGCAAACGGATGAAATTTTCAATGGAATATTATTTCATACTTCCATTTAAGTATATCTGCTCACAAAATAGTAATCCCAAGTCTGTCCACAAAGTCTGTCAGCAAAACATCATTTTCACATCCGTCAAAATGAATCGGAGTTGACCGTAAATACTCGATAAGTTTTCCGATGGTCGGAAAGCCTATAGCATCATCGTTAGATCCCAGCGCGGCGACGAAGTCGTTCTGGTAGCGGTCGACCTCGATATGGCGCACTTTTGGGCCGCCTTCGGGCGCTCGGACACTAATGTAGAACTCAGTCTCCTTCAGCCCCGAGCGGACTATAAACGTGCCAGCGGACACATTGTCATTAAGGATTTCTTCTGCTCTTTCACGCGAAATCTTTCCATAATACCAGGGCGAGTTTTTGACCTAAAAGACAAGAAGAACAGTTTAAGAGAGGAATCTTTTGTATGTTACGTAACACGGGCTCAAAACTAATATATAGAGGATATTTCACGGTGGCGCGGAAATATGACTTTTATTTTCGAGTGGTGAAAACAATATTTTACGAACGAGCGCAGCGAGTGAGTAAAATATTGTTTTCAACACGAGAAAATAAAAGTCATATTTCCAAAGCCACCGTGAAATGTTCTTTTTATTATATGTCCAAAATAAATTTCATCAACTAGATGTTTTGTAGCTCACCGTACGGCAACAATGTTATGTCTCTCCGCTCGTTTATAGAGGCTAAATAGTCGCTGAAGATCGCCAAATCGGACTTAGTCTTCCTTTTTGTGTTTTCATTTTCATTTTCTTCAGAAAACCTTGCCAAATCAGCGTCGGAAACATTAACAAAATGTCGAGAATTTGCCATATTGAATATTCAAAACAGAAACGGCAAAATGGCGGGAATTAGCGTGGGCCCCGCGCGAGACGTTCCCGCGTAAGATATGATTTCATATTTCACTATAGTGAAATACGGGAAATATCAGTGGCGTATTTTACGGTATTTTACTCATATCCATATAATAAATAATAATATAGCCTTGCGAAGTTTGCAATTTTCAGTCATTTTGGGTTACAAACGGGAAATTGACAGCCTCGAAGGGTTTGGGGCTGTCAATTTCCCGTTTGTAATCTAAAATAACTGAAAATTGCAAATTTCGAAAGGCTATATTATCCGCATTTTACAACATTTCGCAACGAAACTTTGGAATATTACTAATTTGGTGATGCTCTTTCAAGCTGTGATGAAATTTTTGTCTAGACTTGTTCAGATCAAAATTTAGTCTATTACGCAAATGGTCAATTGTATTAAAAAGGTTGCAAACTGTATAAACCACAAAATAAAGCTAAAACAAAGTAATTATGAGAGGTACACCGGTTTTGAACACTTTCCGTCGCAAATACACGACATTGAAAATAATTGCCTCGTAATTATTGAACCAACCAACCTCTTCCATGAATTCCACTTTATGTTTAGTAAACTCTGGATTCTTCACCATAAACCACCCCCCTCCTTGAAACTCTTCAGCGTCCCCCCCGTCCGTCTCATCTGTATATGCAGTGTTGAAGACTCCACGAACTTCCGCTTCGTCCAAGTCTCTCACCGACGCGGCCTTTTTCCGGAGTGCGGTTTTAGTGGGCGAGCGTTCCGCCATTGTCATGAAACTAAACGTTTGAGGAGCATCGTGTTTTCCTTTCCTATAGAGAATAAAAAGATGGTAGATTTTAGAAAAGCGTAGACATTTAACTTTGTTGGTTGAGAAAATATCAATTTCTTTCATTATATATAGAAGTATACATACGCAAAAACACACAAGTTGTTACAGGTCTGCAAACAAGTTGTTACAAATCTGTTCACAAGCTGTCGACAAGTTGTGTTCGCACTGCTTGTTCCCAGTTGTTGTAACAAGTTTGGAACAAGCTCTTAACAACTTGTAACAAACTAGATGGCATTATCAGACTTGTTGCAAGGATGTTCTAACAAGTCTGATACGGTCATGATATAACAAGAATGTTACAAGGATGACGACACAAGGTTGTAACAATATTGTTATATCATGAATGTATCAAACTTGTTGGAACAACTTTGCAACAAGTCTGATAAAATCAACAAGGTTGCTACAATTGTTAACAAGTTGTTCCATATTTGTTGACAACTTGGGACAAGCAATGCGAACACAACTTGTTGATGAAATATGACACAGTAATATACTTACCAAAAATGACAGAATTCCAACTTTACCCTCAAGTGACTTTTATGAATATCAAATCAATTGTGCGAAAATGTTTCATATAAATATTGTGTATTTCACATTGTGTGCAAATACAAACGAACAGTGACTATTTTTACAGTGCAAATTGGTGCAGTGCGTGTATGGTGGTATTAATTGACGAATTTAAAGTTTATTGGTGCATTTAAAGTTTATATTTATAGTGGTGGTGCATTTATCGTTATTTTTAAGGTACATTTATAGGGTGCGATTACGTCAGGTGCATTAAATGAAAATTACAATATTCCTAATTAAATAAATAATCTCCAAATTTTATCCTTAATGTTCTCCACAAAGTAGAGAAGTTCTATTCAAACATGTTTTCAATGTTTGATCATTTGTTTCGAAAAACTATAGTAATACTTGTACGAGTAAGCCTGGCTATCGTTAAAAAATGTCCATCTCAATTTAAAAACAACTTTAGTACAGAAAGAAAAAGCTTGAAAGATCATTGAAAGCCGGATTTAAAAAAATTAAAAGCAACGTTCATTGAGAGTAGTTTTGTTTCGTCCGACAAAAACCCCTATGCATAAACTTTGCAACAATTATCACTGGCGACATGGGGAACAGTGGGATTTTCCAAACAATGAAAAGACAATGAAATATTGTGATTCCTGGATCATGACTGGATGACAGTATTGTTACGCTCTTTTGAAAATTGAAATGGACATTTTTTATCTGAAGGCAAACACGCAGCAAAACTAGAGTTGGATATTAAACAACATTATGGAACATTTAACTACATTAGGTGATATAAAACAATCTAATCCCCGTCTTTTCCAATATAATCCTTCAGTAACAACTCCGAGTCGGTGTCTTCGAAACGCGTGGGAGTTGATCGTAAATACTCGAGGAGTTCGTGAAAGGTCGTGAACTTCATTGCCTGGGCCTCGGGGCCACATACGGCGACGAAGCAATCGTCATGACGATTCACGGCAATATGGCGATACTTCGACCCATCATCGGAGATCCTGGCCGTAACATAAAACTCCCCCTTGTCTATTCCGGCGCGAACTAAATATGATCCACCCGTTTCCTTCATTTCCAAGATATCCTCTGCTTTGTTTCGGGAAATCGATCCGTGAAACCATCCTGCAGTTTCGAGCTAAAACACAATGGAATAGATTTGTTAGAAGAAAATTGAAGGTGCAGTAAAAGTAATCAGGGCCGTACACAACGGGGGGCGGAAAGGCAACTGCCCCCCCCGTAGAAAAAACTATATTTACGATTTTTAGAATGTAAGTGAAAGTAATTCCAATATTCTACACTACACTAACAGTTCTAAACTCCCTAGAGTAGCCTCTTGTTCGCCAAACTTTAGTTGGTTTTATGTAATTTGTAATATTAATATAATACAATAGATCTAATGTAGCTACAGTAATTGGACTTTATGCAATTTAAAAAACATTTTTTTTTATTGCTAGTTCACTAAAATTCTAGCCAATTTGAATAACACTAAACAGTAGAACTGACCATTTTAATAATCGTCTTTTAGAGTATGCTCTTGTCTTTTGTTCACCAAGTTTTAGTTGATTTTATGTAATTTGCAATATTGGTGTAATATAGCTACAGTAATTAGACCTTTAATTGATAAACATAATTCAACCTATGACTGCAAGGCTTTTTCAATTAAAAACATCTATCTATCTCTATCTAGAGGTCCAAGAAAGTCACTAGAATTAACCCCATTTTATTGGTCCAGTGCTACTACAGAAGGAACCTGAACTGAGCAACATTATGAGAAAGTGTTTAACTTGAATACAGCGCTATGTCTCGATCGACTATATGGTTTCACAAACATCTTAATTTATCTTCTTACCTCGTTCATATAATCAGGTTCAACAAGATTCGTTTTGGAGATAGACTTGGGAATGTTAACCATAAATGAGCCATCATTGACGTCTGAATCTCGTCGCTCATTTTCGAGATTCGAGAACATTTTGTTGCCAATTCCACGCATTTCGGTATCGTTTATCTCTTTCATGGAAATATCACGGCGTGGGCTACGTTTGTTCTTCTTGGAATTGGGCGTGAGGATCGCACGGACTCCAATACTAAAATCTCTATCCTTATTTCTCCTGTTTAAAAATGCGGTTATGGTTAAGAAATCCTGCCGAAGCAGGAGATGAACTTGTTTTGGAATTTTCAGACATTTACCTCCGTGCAATGAATCAAATCAGTTATAATCACGATTTCCTCTTTGAATTGATTTTCGAATATTCAATAACGGTGCTGATGATTTGTGCAAGAGACCATTAGTGCATAATCAGATATCATTAGTGCGTAATCAAATATCATTAGTGCGTAATCAAATATCATTAGTGCGTAATCGGAGATGAGTAAATTATCAGATATTAGTGGTGAATAATCAGATACCATTAGTGTGTGATTAGATATCATCAGTGAACAATCATATATCATTAGTGCGTAATCGGAGACAATTAGTAAATAATCAGATATCATTAGTGAGTTATCAGATATCATTAGTGAATAATCAGATATTATTAGTAAATAATTAGATATCTATAGTCAATAATCAGATATCAATAATGAATAATCAGATATAATTGGTGCATAATAGGAGATAATTAGTACGTAATCAGATATTATTAGCGAATAATCACATATTATTAGCGAATAATCACATATCATTAGTGAATAATCAGATATCATTGGTGTATAATCGAAGATAATTAATTAATGAGCTAAATAAATTATTAGTGATCTAATAAATTATTAGTGAGCAATCAGAAACTATTATTTAGCAATTAGTAATTGAAGATAATTAATGAATAATCATGCATCACTAGTAAGTAATTAGAGATCATTAGCGAGTAATCAGAGATCATCAATTAATTATCAGAGATAATTTGTTGGTAGATTAGTTTGTAATCCGATTATTAATTATTAAGAAGTTAAAGATTTATTTCAATGCTGTCGAGTTAGATGATTAATTAGATTAGTAATAACATTATTTGATTTTGTTAATTGATTGTAATCGCGTTAAATGATTCATTAGATTAATAATTATGTTAATTATTTGTTAAATGATTGTGATGAATTACTTTGAGTGACGAATTGCGTGAATAATGGATAATTAAATGAATATCTTGCTGGTGATATAATGGATTGGGATGATTGATCAATGGATGTGGTTGAAACCAACTGCTTGATTGATTGATTAGACAATTGCTTGAGTGAATCTTGTTGGGTGAATCTTTGATCGATTGCAATTTTGATTGTGAATCGATTCACTTGATTATTCTAATGATCATTGATTGCATGCTTGAGTGAATCACTGATTGATTGATTAGATTGTGATTTTCTACTTGATGATGATCACTATATATAATGCGATAGTAGTAAACCTCAACTCTTTGGACATTTAACATACCTTGTTCGCATAAAGACGAATAAAATCATTGCAGCCACCATAAGGAGAAGAATTACAGCTATGATAATACCAGCAATCACACCAGCGGACAAATTATCCGATTCTGAATTATGAAAAAAGTTATAAGAGAAATATTCTTAGAATCTTAAAGACTGATTTTCAACTTAACTAGACTGAAGTCCAAATAGAATAAATACCTCTTTTGGCTTTATTTGGAGTTCGTGCTATTAAGAAACAGAAATAAAACAATATAATTAGAAACATTTTAGCTTTTTCCTTTGAACAAATGTAGAAAATGGTCCTTCTAAAGCAGGTAGCAGAAACTTTTCTAAACACGTGTCCCAACTGGTAGCTCATTCTTGTTTTTTAAACGTCATCTCACCTCGGATGTCAGTAACAGTCATGCCATTCTTCCGAAGTTTCTCCAAAATACTTTGACTGTTCAGAACATCAATTGTTTGGGTAGCTGTGACATCTTCGTTGTTGGTATTGCGAGCGATAAAAACAACGGTCACACTAACAAATTAAAATAGATAAATTGGTAAATGTATGGGTTAAATTAGCTCAAATTTCCTACAAGTATCCAGTATGAATAAATAGACAATTTCCATTGTTGACTAATTTCAAAACTAGGCAAGGAGATGCAAATAAATCACCACAGCTAGAAAGAACACATTAAAATGAGTAAATTTGCAAAGTTTGGTTGCGAAATGTTGTAAAATGCGGAAAATATAGCCTTGCAAAGTTTGCAAATTTTGTATACTTTTGTATTGCGTGCGGAAATTGCTACCATTTTCGGCCCAAATGCGGTAGGAATTTCCACACGCAATACAAAAAGTATACAACACTTGCAAACTTTGCAAGGCTATATTTTTCGCATTTTACAACATTTCGCAACCAAACTTCGTAATTTTACTCATTTTAGTACGCTCTTTCTAGCTGTGGTGATTCTCCTTGCCTAGTTTTAAAATTAGTCTATAATGAAAATTGTCTATTACCACAAGTAAAATGGACAATCATTTATGTAGTATGAAGAAATTCCCTTACTCGATGCCATTAGGTAGAGGAGTTTCTGTGGTTTGTGGTCTCGTGATACGATTACCATCATCACCAGTACATGACTGAACCTTTCCTTCAGTCAACATGGCGTTGCATACAAACATCCTGTTAGGCGATTTCTTGCAAACCAACACGATAGTCATGTCTAATGTCGCGCCTTTGTCCTCGTAATCTATGACACGAACTGAACATGCGCCGTAGTCTACGGATGCTGTCGTGTCACGGCGTTTACGTCTCCCTGTAAATGAAAGCTCGACAGTTAGGCGAAATTATTTCATTTCGTAAAACCTGGTTTACACTATTTTGCTTTGTTAAATTCTAAGTTTTGAAGGATTTGTGAGATGTCTTTGAGGAAACTGATTCAATGTTCAACACTGAGTTAGGCCCCTCAAAGATACAAATCAGTCAAAACTTGGAATTTACCAAATCAAAATTGCTACTGTGATCACAGAAAAATTGAAAGTGTAAACTAGGCTCAAGCGAAACTATTTGTTCTATCTTTATCATATCAAGTACTATCTGGCATTTTGTGAATCAAAATACACTTGAATATATTTTATATATTTTATCATGAATGTACTCTTCTTACCTTGGACGTCTTGTGATCCCTGCAAATAAATACAAATATCATTGCATTAGTTACGGTGCTTTTTTTCTCGGACGGCAAAAAGTCAGGCCTAGCCAGAGGGATATTATAGCAACAAACAAAAAACACAGACAAACAAACAAACAAAACAAAACAAACCAAAACCAAAACCAAACCAAACCAAACCAAACCAAACCAAACCCAAACCCAAAAACAAACCCAAAACCAAAAACCAAACCAAAACCAAACCAAAACCAAACCAAAACCAAACCAAAAGAAAGAAACCAACCAAACCAAACCAAACCAAACCAAACCAAACCAAACCAAACCAAACCAAACCCAAAACCCAAACCCAAAACCCAAACCCAAAACCAAAAACCAAACCAAACCAAACCAAACCAAACCAAACCAAACCAAACCTAACCAAACCAAACCAAACCAAACCAAACCAAACCAAACCAAACCAAACCTAACCAAACCAAACCAAACCAAACCAAACCAAACCAAACCAAACCAAACCAAACCAAACCAAACCAAACCAAACTAAACTAAACTAAACCAAACCAAACCAAACCAAACCAAACCAAACCAAACCAAACCAAACCAAACCAAACCAAACCAAACCAAACTAAACCAAACAGTCCAAACTAGCTTCACGCTGACCTCCATTACATTGAGTTTGGCTCAGAAACGTGAATAAAATAATGATCTCAACTTTTTAAAGTTTATTCAATTTTGCGGCTATAAGTACATTTTTTCCATATATTTTAGTAATTTTACTAAATATTGTGTAATATATTTCGGTGTACGGCCGTTTCAGGCCATACACCTAAATATATGGCCACGCACGAATGGTGCTGCAGTAACCATGCATCTTTGTAATGTTATTACCTTCAATGGTAATCAATTTAGAAACATTATTACCGCCATTAACCTGGCATAGCAACAGTGAAAAGTTCTAACTCGTTCAACCATTTAATAACTTAACCCCATGCATACCAAGGCAACCTAACCCCATACCTGGGAAGAATTTATTATAAAGTGAAAAATTTTTCAGCCCTAAACAGCGATTAATTAAATTTGTTGCTTTTTGAAGCAAAATTTCAGCAGTGATATATGATGTATCTTGTGTTTGTCATGACATTGCATTATTCTTTGTTGTCTAACACTTATGTTTGACTATTAATGTGTAAAAGGGGAGGTATATTCCGCCTTTTAGGAAGGACTACAAAGGGATCATGTAATAAAGACTCGTAAATTGCTTTGAACCTTTATTTTTGTGAACTGTTAATGCCATAGCTTCAGTTAAGTATACAGTAGGCTTTATCATGCAATTATGTTAATAATATTGGAAAAGTCATTGTCATTCCGCTCTAATAATGTTCAAATGGATTCTTTGGACTTTTAAAAACAAAATATTCTCTTTCCAGCTATGTGACAGACTTTGGACCTAAATTTGGTTCAAAAGGAATCTCTTTTTTTTATCGGTGTTCCAGGAAGTAACAAAGGGATCCTTCAAAATTAATCACGTCCTCAGGCTCAATTTCCTTTATATTTCCTTTGAAATTTACCCCCTTCTCTCCAAAAAAAGATTTAACATTCATAGTAACCGTTCGCATCTTTTCATTTTAAACTTTACCTTTCAAATTTTTGGTCTCACCGAATAAAATTACCATGGTAATGTAATTGATGGCTAAATAACTGTAATGAGTGAATCTGAATTACAGTGAAGTAAACATAGTTAACTTCAATTAGTCTACTTAAATGGTATGCTGTTGTCATGCATGAAAAAATCACCCAACTAATTTTGGTCCTAGAAAACAAACCATTTGACATTTTCCCCTTCTTAAATCGTGTCCCGTTCTCGAGATATTCTGCATACCTTTTTGTAAAATATGTTAGGATTATTTAATATTTCTTGGATTTAAAGAGTTCTTTCGTACTCAAATAATGCTAAGAGCATGTTAACCTGAACTCTTCAAAAAAATGTGGGTCTTTGCATACAGGCATTCAGAATGCTTCCTTTTTTGGGCGATACTTTTCACGGGACAATTTATAATTAACATTATTTTCTCGTTTTGAGAACTCTGCTTGTTGCATGCCTGTCAACCGACGTTCTGTTGTTATTGGCAATACCTATACACTTGGCACTGACCGAGTAAGGTTTTATTACGGTTGGCAATCATCTGTTGCATGATATAGATATCATGTAGTGCTTAGTGAAACCATCGATAGGTTATTTACCCCTTTCCCCAAAATGCAGGGTGGTTAGGGGAAATACTGTTGTAGTAAAAGCAGGTTTTTTCCACATAAATCATTGTCGTGCTAAGTAGCAACGCGTGCCAGTCACTTTTAGATTAATTACTTCTCCGTTGCAACAACAAACTGCCTTTGAAGGTGGCCAATTTCCTATAATACTTGGAGAAATTCTATACCACTGCTTTGCAAAATGTAGCGGATTACCGTATTAGGTATCTGTCTGAAGTGTAGCAAAAACGATGCTTTGTAAAATGGAAGAATTAATCTCAATTAAGTGGATTAAAATAGGAAATAGGTCGTTTAGTTGTTGCATTTGTAAGCCTAAGTTAGATAATTATAGTATCATACTGCTTTTGGACTGCTAGAGGGAAGGATCTTCCTAGGAAATGTTTGCAAACATTGGCAAACATCGGTAAACGTGTTCTATTACTGGCAAAAATAGACATCAATCATCGTCAAACTTATTGGCAAAAATAGATGCCAAGTATATCGTTCAAACTGTGAATTTTAAGCTGTTTTATTATGCTGATTCCAATGTATTTATTGACAAGGCTGAAAACGTTGTGGGCAGGGTGCGAGGAGAAAAGTATGAAGGTTAATATATACTGATGTAATATTTGTATAATTATACAGTACGTTTTATTTTTGGACGTGGTATGAACATATAGGATTAAAATTACTATACTCGCAAAAGAACAAATGTGGGAATTGAAAACCTCAAACTTTCTAAACTAAAATAAACTAAGTTAATTTTTATTTCTATACTGGAATGCTTTTCTATGGTTCTAAACTTGTCTCATTAGAGGTTCAGTATAAGGGCCATTCCTGGTTGTTCAATTACAGTAAGTTACTCAAGAGGACACCAGAATACCTGCAGGAGAAATTAAAGCTGCGTAGTTTGCTATGGTCAAACTGGAGCAATTCTTGACACATACGAGTGTAGAATTATTACTGATAGGTTTTTAGTTTCAAAATTAGCAGCACCAATTTAACCATGTTTGTTTAACTTGTTAGATCATGCTAATGACTTGATTGTAGGATTAGTTGATTATGCACAAATTCAATATTCATAGACTCTTGGGGTAACTTATTGATTGATAATTTTATATCTTTAATGCACACATCTGTTTGGGGTGCAAATCGACATCAAGTTATTCGGTAATAGTTATTATTTCAGTAAAGCCGAGGTAAGGATCGTGCATGGTTTTGAATTGCAGGGAAGAGATACGCAGGGTAGTTATGAATTCGATCACGTCTTTTGGCTTTGTTTTGACGTCGCGAGTCTATCTACGTAAGAGGATTGTTATTCTAGACTATTAAATAGCATTATAGTTCCTCAGTTGTCTTGGGTTTCGGTCTTTGGCGGCACATGCAGTTTTCAGAACAAGCGCCTATCAAGTCATTGACTTCAAGTGAAAAGAGAAAGTAAACGCTTTGCCGAAGATCTTGGTTTTTATCTGGGTATAGTCTACTTTCTTCCCACGAGGAATATTTACAAAGGTAGACTCGTGACCACGCCGCCATTAGCTGAATGTAGATTTTCTTTTATATTTGGCTACTATTCCTAGAGTGGTTCTGGGTCGGTTGCTTGCATTTTCTGTTTCTTGTACATGTTTTCCCTTACTACTTGGATATTTAGATCTTTTGTATAGCCCATTCATCTCTTCATTCCCCCCCCCCCCGTCCTCTGTTCCCGGCATAGCTCCAGTGTCATGTCTCAGAACGTCTCTCCTTCATCCAGCTTAGAAATTGTGTGCGGCGTAATCTTATCGTGTAGGAAATTGTGTGCGGCGTAATCTTATCGTGTAGTTTGAAAGGTTAAGAGTAGCCACAGTGGATTTACCACTAACAGTTGTTCTTAATCATGCAGGAAATGAACAGGAACAGTGAAGATAATTCAGATATCTGGCATCTTCGCAAAGAATATCAAGACGCCTCTAAAGCCATGAGGAGCAGAAAGATTAGTTGTGATAATGATAAATTGCCGAGGTAAGTTCAAAGTTAGAACGTACAAGTATTTTATCAGAACATTTTTTTGGAGCCCTTACGAAATTTCTGGTTAAAGCTCTTGCAAAATTTGATTCAGTGTTACTGAAGGATACCTAAATTAGGTTAGTAATTTTACTGGTTAGTTCTATCAGTTCTAAACTATTCTCTGAAGAGATCTAGTAAAGGCCTTCGCTTATTTTCCCGGTGTTGCCATACAAAAAAATTATTTTCCAGAGAAAAGCTGTCAAGGTGAAAACCCTATTAATTCTCACATGCGACAGAAGTGAAATTTTTGCAGGAATCGAATCCCAATCGTATATATACTATAGATGAAAGGCAAATGCAGTAACCACTTTGCCACAATCTATATTAGCCTATAAGAACGAACTATCTGAGGTTTTCGTTAAAATCGAAAATATGTGTAGTCTTTGCATCACAAATGAACCGAAATTCCGAAAGTGTCAACATTACGTATTTCTTGGTGTTCACGAGGTATTTCGGCGTAAACAGTTTGTTTGGCATGCCTGTTCTAATTAAGTTGAGCAACGATTATTAATCCTCTAGAATAACAGTAATAAGCCCCATATGACACGACCTTCTTTACCCCCAGTGCTTTCATTAATCTTTTCTATCCGTCCCACACTGGTTATACCGTCACACACCTCTGTGACTGGGATTCCATTTCTGCAAAGTATAGAAGTGTGAGATTGACTCTACCAAGCCCCGCATGAGGTGTTCCGGGTACTTAGGTTTCCTCCTGTAGTTTCAGCCTTTTACTTGACCTATAGAGAGAACAGTTTAGAATTGATAGAGCTATCCAGTATAAACAAAGTTCATTTAGTTCAGGTTTCCTCCTGTACTAACACTGGATCAATAATGGAAGGCCTTTTAGCTGACCTCTATAGGGAGAACAGTTTAGAATTGATAGAGCTATCCAGTATAAATAAAGTTCGTTTAGTTTAGGTTTCCTCCTGTGCTAACACTGGATCAATAATGGAAGGCCCTTTACCTGACCTCTATATAGGGAGAACAGTTTAGAATTGATAGAGCTATCTAGTATAAATAAAGTTAGGTTAGGCTTCCTCCTGTAGTTTAACAGTGAATCAATAAGAGATGACTTTCTAACTGGAGCTTCAGAGAGAACAGTTTAATTAGAACTGATAGAGTTATCAAGTATCAATAAAATTAGTTTAGTTTAAGTTTCCACCTGTGATAAGACTGAACCAATACGAGATGACTCTAACTGGACCTCCAGAAAAACAAGTTAGAACTGGTAGAGCTATCCAGCAGCATAAGTAAAGTTAGTTTCATTTAGGTTTCCTCCTCAAGAAATTTAGTAGGATTAAATCGTACTACTCGTAAGATTATTGGACGTCTAACTCTCTGACGAAAAGATGACGAAAACATACCCTAAGGCTTTATACTGAATAAAAACTTCATTGCGGAAACTAACTCGCCTGCAGGGCTTTTTTATACCAATATTAAACCACAGTCACGAAGAAGAAAGTTAGTAGGATTAATTCATACTAGTGAGATTATTGGACTAACTCTCTGACGAAAAGATGACGAAAGCATACCCTAAGGCTTTATAACAAACGTACTTGCAGGGAGGTGAGTCCGGGATTGGACGCACCGAGGGTGGCTGGAAGTTTCCCGAACTTACCGAGCGAAGCGAGGTGAGTTCGGGAAACTTCCAGCCACCCGAGGTGCGTCCAATCCCGGACTCACCGAACCTGCAAGTACGTTTGGTTTTTATCCCATACACCGAGCCATACACACATTTGTAGCTCTTCGCGATATATTCGTCGATGTTTTGTGAACATTTTCCCGGCCAAAAAAATCACTGAGCAAGAAAATACTTCTTAATCTACGTCTACATTACCTTTACTGCATTTTTTCTTTGGTTTTTCTTCATTCTCAGTATGTTAGTCACCGAAAAAAGTTCTTTAAAGTTTAGGTTTATTGGCTAAATCTTGTCCGCCATATTTGTTATTGTTATTGCAACGTAAGCAGTTTAGCGGGTGAGTTCGGGCGAAAAGCAGGTGAGTTCGGCAAAAAGCAGGTGAGCTCGACGACAAGCTCACCTGCTCTAAACCAATCAGAAAGCCGCTTTTAACACAGGTATGGGATAATATATTGAACAAAGACTGAACTACGGAAACTAACCCGCCTGTCACGAACATACCCAGTTAATTAACCAGTTTAAAAAATAATTCCGGAATAAGTGTATGGTTCTGGACCAATATTGAATTGATGTGAAGCGTGTACTTTTATGCAAAATTTTTAATTATGTTGATAAATTTATTCAATCATTTAATTTTGTATGATACCTCGAACTTGTGGGTCCAGTATTATTCAATAAGTTGCCGTGGTTTGTGCCTGAACTACCTGAAAATATCTCAAACGTTGGGGGTCCAGCGTAGGCTAGACTACGTGAAAATATCTCGAGAGTGCTTGGGGGTCCATTGTAGGTGATATTCTGTAATAAGACTGATCTACTTAAAAAGTATTTTTAATTTGTTCAAGTATTTTAGACTCCAAACCACGCGGTAGGACTATATCAAAGTTTCCTTTATCAAAGTACAGTTTAGTTTAGTCTTAAGTGTGTCAATTGAAAAATTAATCGTGAGGTTTAGACTTGACTTCCGCTACTCTTTAAGTACGCATGTGATTGGTTAATCGGGTAGATTAAACGCATCTGATTGGCTAATGGTCTCTTAATGGTATAGCGGTAGTGCATGGGAGTGGAAATCAATCCTAAACCTCACTAATAAGACAATTGCGCAAGATGATGTCATGAGGAGGCCCTTCCGACGGCCCTTCGAAGTTCTGTCGGAATGTCGGGACGTTCCTTCGGGACGTCGAAGTTTTGCTTGTATTTTTTAGGTAGTTGTATCCCTCTGAATCCGCAAATGTGTTGTTATCGTAGCTACCTATTGATCACCTCCTATTATCGGATCAAAACTAGTTGATTAATTATTCCCTCCGCATGTAATCTCTTGCCCTCAGTATATATTACATTTTTTATTCATAAAGCGTAGGTGGCAACAATCGCGGCTACATTTCCGTACTTAGCACATCACTAGTATTTAAATTCAGCTTCCTTTCTTTATATGCAGCTGTAACAAGCTGAACACACAAGTTGAAGAAACTTCAAGTATGAAAACCACGGTAGACACTACGCCTCGACTGCGAAGGCCCGGTTTGGTACACCGCAAGACCGACCCTTGTCCAATGACGGAATTTGTGCGAAATAACTGGAACGAAGAAGACGCTAATGGGGGGAATTTGGGGAGAAATGTCGAAGAGAAGAAGCATGCTACGATTTCTGAAGATGATGGAGTTGACATGTTTGATTTAAAGAAGAATATTCCTAATGAGGAACCGTTTCTTGTAAGTAAACAGTTCGCTTGTAAAGCTGCAATTTACCCCCAATAGATCACACTTGATACTTTGTTAGTTTACTTTACCTAACGCAAGATGATTTTACTCGTCAGGGGGAATTATGCTGGGCATAGCGGGTCAACCATGACTATCTGCCCATGTCTCTCGTTATTGTACTCTTTGTTATTTTACTTTGTCTAATGCCAGACAATTTCATTTGTTCGAGTCGGAACCGTATAGTGACAGAGATGAAACTCACATAAACTAACAACTGGACCAAAAACTCGCACTTTATTTATCATCAATATTTACTATATTTTAGGGTTTAAAGAGTTAACATGATAAATCATTATAGCAACACGCAATGTTTGTAAGGTTTAAACGAGTTAACATTGATAATTCATTGAACTAATACGATATTTTTAAACATTGAATATTAAATATGCATGCAGAAAATTTTGAATGCCATTCGAAAACATCGATCTTTATCTTGAATTATGGAAGAAAAAATTACAGCTTGAGTATAAAGAATAAATTAAACGCCCTTTGGATAGAAAGCCCTTTAGGCAGAAAGCCCTTTAGGTAGAAAGCCCTTTAGATAGCTAAATATGGTGAGACAACTTGGAAAAAAATGCGCCCCACTGTTATTCACGCCCATATCGAAACTGTATCGATTAAACTTTAAGGGTTTGTTTTTATCAACAGAAGTACACTTTCTATAGCGAGGTGTGTTTTGTAACAGCATGTTGCACTATTAAAACCAACGCCTTCTCTCCATGTTAAGGTTAATGATAGGGCGCTAAATTACCAGAAACAATTTTGGGGGTGGGAATTGGTAAGTGCCTTTGTGAATGTTGCATAACTTTACAGAATTATGTGTTTCCCTAGCTTTGTTTTCAATGTCGTATTGGTGAGATTCAGTATGTGCTAAGGGGCAATAGATTGTAATCATGGCAACCTCAGAATTGTTGACTTTTATAGGAGCAAGAGCAGGGACGCCGGAACGATGTGAAGGCAATGGAAGCAGATTTTCGTGAAAGGGCACTTTTGAATTGATATATACTAAGAGATGTTTGCGAAACATCGGGAGTTGAACTTCGCCTAATCATGTTTTCTATTGATTGGATGATAGGTGTGTGAGGGGGTTCTCCGCCAGGCGATTGTGCTATTCTTGAAGCTCGATGACTGCATTTCTTGCGTTTTCTGAAGCAAATTCGTAAAATAATTGCACTAACATTTCTTTAACACCCCGTTCCGGCGTCCCTGAGCAAGAGAACACATCTCTCAATTGTATTTATTTGCCACTAAGGCTATAATAAATTTAAATGACAAGAAAATAAACAATATTCTCTCTCACTCTGCATGATAATTGCAATTGACCACTGTCGGCTACATGAGAGTACTTTCAGACCGGAGAACAAAATATCTGTAAAAAATACTATCCGTAAAAAATAATTGATTTCAAATATAATTGGGGAAAGTAATATACTTGATTGCCTTCCATAGAAGCGTGAGTTAGCCAGGAACCAAAGCCAATACGAGCCACGTTTATATAAGAACTGAATATTTCATTAATTAAGTTATAAAGTTGCGTGAGGTTTAAATATACTTGAACTGATATTATTGCCAATTGGCTATGAGAGTGTTAGATTTTCTGTATGGATTGCACTTTTTATATTTCCGGAAAGTAACTGATTGGACATGAAATTTGGCTTAATTAAGCAGGTTGAATTAAGCAGGTTGGCTTAATTAATACTGTCAAAACTATCTGTGACACTCTATTAAAACATTTCTCTGTGGCTTTTTTTACCATTAGGCCGGAATAATTTACTTGTTTTCCCCCCACCTCCCTCCGCGTCCTCCCAAACAATATTGGACGTATTTTACAGTTGCTTTATCCGCACTCTGGGAATGCAATCAACATTGAATGGTGGGGGTAAGGGGGAGGTTTTTCTAATTTGCGATAATCTAACGAAATTTTGTCAAATAATTGGAAGTGTCGCAGATATTTTGTCCAGGATAAATTGTAGCTTAATTAGTTGTTTATCAAGAATTTTGGAGCATAATTATTATTGAACTACAACTAAACTCACTTCATTTATAGGGACACTATAGCCCTATCCCCACTTGAGATTTAAGCATCCCTTGTTGGCTACTGTACAGGAGGAAACTGATAATGAAGTAATATTAATAATAAAACTTTATTTCAAGAGGGTGAGATTATATACTTACATTATTAATATTACCTTAACGGTATTCTACCTAATGACCCTCAACAACTCAAGACGTTTCATATTAATATAAAATTAGAATTCGTAGCAACGACATTTTACAAGCCGCTTGCCAGTGTAACAATTAGAGAATCTGTTCACATGGTTTACGGTATAATTTATATTTTGTCTTGTAATGTTTTGGTGGGCCGACTTAGTAAGGGACATATATGTTCTGTTGTCCTTACAATCGATCTTTATATATGATTGTTAAGCAATTAAAAAAATAATAAATAAAAATGTCCTTTAGTTTTGTTTTAAACAATCCGAATGAAATATCAATATTCTTCAACTCATAGGTAAAGGTTGACGAGCATTGCACCACTATAAGATATTTTAGACTTAGCTCACTGTTTTGGCCAGAGGAATCTTAAGATCAGTGTCGGTCGACCTGGTGTCTACACCATGGGAATCCCGCAAGAAAGCAAATAAAACAAACAATTCTTGTGGCCAAGCTAGATAATTTTAGAGTATTAAATACCAGGGGGAGGGACTGGGGTTGTTTTTTCGAAAGTTGATTAGCCTGACCGTAGGTTAACCTAAAGTTCCATGCAAACTTCCTGACAGCTTGTCTATACATTTGGAAATATTTCTTCACAAATTTTGTCTGGATCGATAGAAGTTTACTTCTCTAGTGAAGTTTTGAAATAAACAGACGTGCAGCAATACACAAACCAAAACAGCGGGTTAAACTTCAACTGGCACCAGTATAGGATAATTTTTCTCATTTTTATAATATTATGAATAGGTATCCATTTCAATTGACAAAATAATTCAGTAGAAGGGTTTTATCATTTAGCGGCCTTTTTTGTGCCCACTAACCGTAGATATCTATGCCACTAACTTGTTCTAATTAGATAATAATTAGAAGCCAAATATAATAAGAAGCCAAACCATATGAGTTAAACTCTTCTAATATTTCACTGATGTTTTGTGCAGATTTCGTCCTATGACTTGGCCAAGAGAAGACTTAGTCTACCTATATCAACATTATCGACAGTAGAGCAAATTTGGAATGGTAGTATTAATATGATGTTTGAAGATTCGGACGACACCGACAACGTTAGTGTGGAAACTCCCATCAAGGTTAGTCCAGTTAACACCACATATAAATACAGTTCAGTGGGTTTGTCCGGAAATATGCCTACCTGCGAACAGGCATAATGTGAAGACGAGATTGCTCGAGCCTGTGATCAGTTTTACAGTAGTTCAGCGGTAATGAAAGATTTTTATGTCGGTACCTCATTTTGTGTCAATGTTAATTTACTATGATTCAGATAGTATAAAGATTATTAAAGGGAAATGGCAATATAAATTTTTATTTTCTCATTTGAAAGAACTTTTGAAACTATATATTAAATTCTTTTACCGTTTTTTTCATATCTTGCTTAGTTCTTGAAATATTTTCACTTGAAGTAATGAAATGGCCGCCATCTTGGATAAATTTTTGATCTCATTAAGGTTACAGAACACCTTTGAGTGTTAATTTTGCCTAAAATTTTTTTATTGGTTTCAATGAAAGCATTAGACTAGTTCTACTATCTGACCAGGTTTGAACGAAAAATGTTGAAAACTCGCAGAGTTATTTAATAAAATACATTTCGCTGCATAAAATACATTCCTACAAGAAAAACATTGAAAATGTAATATTCAAATTCAATTTTCTCACGAAAAATTTTACGGTAATTACTGATTTTCAAACGAGTTGTGCTCCTGCGGGTTTTAACCAATTTTTCTCAAATTTTCACAGGACATAGCTAAATACGTCAGTTTCAAAATTGTGTTTTTTTTTAATTTTGGATATTTAAAAAATAAAGAACAATTCACTCAAGAAAGCTCACTCAAGAAAGGTACAGGAGAGGCAAGGTACAGGAAATTTAAATATAATTTTAAAGGAAAGGCAAGCCTTACCATTTGTTTTCCCATATATTTCGACTGGAGTTTGCGAAATATAACCTCAATTACACATGCAGGCCTCATAGGCCCTTGTGTAATTGGAATTTTGGTGACGTCACAACAGGGATTAACCATATAAAAGTGTTCGTTGCTGACCAAATACTGATTGGCAGATGTTTTAAGTAATGTTTACAACATGAGCGGCCGTGTTGTATCAGATAAAACGACTCAGGTTATGAGTTCATTGGCGAAGTAATTTTAAAAATAAACGTTGTCTAAGCCGAGAAAATCAAAGTTAAAGTTTATGTAAATCAACATGAATCTGTATCACATATACAGATACGACACGCTTATGATTTTTCTTTATGTTTTCTTCATGAATTATTAATGAGTTTTTTAAAGGTTTTGAGTGATCTTGATATTTCGAAGGGCAGACAGAGTATAGTTTTGAGTGCAAAATGATTAGTGTTTGTCTAGATAAAAATATTGCGTGACTCCTGTTGTGACGTGACATGCATATCTACAAAAATTGAAGATGGCGGACATTTCCTTCCTTTCAATCAAAATATTTGTAGAAGTAAGCAAGATATGAAACAACAGTAAAAGAGTATTATATATAGTTCTTTCGAATGAGAAAGTAAAAAATATATTGCTATTTCTCTTTAAATTTCTTAGTAATGATTGGTTCTAAGTTTTTGCTTCCTCGATCTAAAATAAGGTTTATGAACCTGCCATCGTGAACCTGCCATCATTTTACATTTATGCAATAGAGAGCTTGGCAGCCAACAACGGCAGTTCAAACAAAGTTATTTTTGTATGCGAGCCAAAGCATGCATTCCTAAACTTTATTTTCGTCTTAAAGGTACTTAAAACAGCACTTTAAAAAGCAACCCTAAAGTACCCATAGTCAGTGAATTCACATAAAACACACCACAACCGACACAAAGCTTTGAACGTTTTAACTGTTGGCGTGGTTATGAGCAGTGAAAATGATGTAAATATTTACGTAGCAGTTTCAACAACGCAACTACGGCAATATATACGGCGTACTAGAACGCTCAAGGGAATATAATTTATAGTCGTCTTTGTCTTAGAGCAAAATTCCATTGATGATCACGTCTTTATACTGACCTTGCCGTTGTTTTGCCAAATTCACCAAGGGCTCTTCATATGGGCAGTAGCCGGAATGAATCGTGTCACGAAATTTTTCCTGACTATAAGAGATGGTTTGAATGAACTTTATACTATATGCTTGTGATGTTACTCTGAGTGTATATCCACACCGGGCAAGCTTGAAAAATATGCCTGACCACGGTGGGAATCGAACCTACGACCTTTGGAATACTAGCCCGGTACTATGCCATCTGAGCTACGCGGTCATGTCGGTTCGAGTATGTGATATATTTCGGTTCCTTCTAGTTCCTTCGATATCAATGTAATCTAATAATCATGATTTTTTCTGTGTTGGTGTTTTTTCTGTGTAGTATTCCAAAGGTCGTAGGTTCGATTCCCACCGTGGTCAGGCATGTTTTTCAAGCTTGTCCGGTATGGATATACACTCAGAGTAACATCACAAGCATCATATTCACCTGAGTACATTACATGCAACACAGAAAAAAAGAACTTCATACTGTTACTTGAATCAAACTAAACTAATGACCATTTGCATTATAGACTAAATTTTGATCTAAATTTTGTGTCTAGACAAAAATTTCATCACAACTTGAAAGAGTATCACAAAATTAGTAATATTCCAAAGTTTCGTTGCTAAATGTTGTAAAATGCGGATAATATAGCCTTGCGAAGTTTGCCGTTTTTCAGTCATTTTGTATTGCAAACGGGGAATTGACTGCCCCAAAGGGTATTGGACTGTCAATTTCCCCCCGCGTAATGCAAAATGACTGAAAAACGGCAAACTTTGCAAGGCTATATTATCCGCATTTTACAACATTTCGCAACGAAAATTTGGAATTTTACTAATTTTGTGATGCTCTTTCAAACTGTGATGAAATTTTTGTCTAGACCTGTTTAGATCAAAATTTAGTCTATAATGCAAATGTCCATTTAACTTTGAAACGTCATGCATTTTGGATGTTTATCAAAGCCGTGATAAGAACTTTATTAAACGAATCATCCCGAGTAACAGGGCCAGCCTGGCTCCATATGAACAGCCCCTAATAGGACATTACATGTATTCTTAACAAATGGACATAGGATGGATATATGTATAAGTTATCCTCGAGCCGTTAATTTGGCTCGTGATAGTTTTATATATTGGCATGGTGAAGGAGTATGGAGTCGGAGTGCGGAGTCTGTCAAAAAATTGTTTATTTTACCTAAAGATTCGATTTTAATGAGACTCCGCGTTTTCCACTTTATGCCCCCATAAATGTAGCCTGCGAATACAGACTCTATTTATGTCGCTGATTCCACTGGGGGAATAAGCGATATAAATAGAGTCTGTATTCGCAGGCTACCATAAATGGAAAACGCGGAGTCTCATTAAAATCGAATCTAGGTAAAATAAACAATTTTTTGACTCCGCACCCCGTCTTTCCACCATGCCCTATATATTGAGATATAGCGGATATTGAACTGAGGGACTAAACACGCGGAACTAAAATATTAAGCTTTTTCGATAAATACTGTACATGTACACATAAAAATTACAAAATAAAACCGCATTCGCTAGCTCTAGCATTGTAGAAACAGCTTATCGTATTAAGATATATAAACATATTTTAAGAAGATATACGGTAGACATATTTTAAGAAGATATACGGTAGACATATTTCACACTAACGGGAGGAGGTTATTTCGCTGGCCTCGAGAGTGACAAAACGTAACAAAGCAATGGTTTTACTAACACTAACCCTACTCCAAACACCAACCCTAACCCTAACCTAACCCTACTCCAAATTTGTTTCTAAACTAATCTTGAAGAAAACATTTTTGACGAAATGTCATTCTGAGGTCAGCGAAATAGTTGATGCCGTGCCGCTTAACGCCCCCAAATAGCTGCCTCTGATATGAGCAGTTGACCGCAAGAAAGCATAAAAGATTAACTAGATATTTTTAGACTGGTGTATATAGACTGGTTGAAAGATACCCTAACTATAAGCTATTGCTATATAGCCGGCCGGGTCACTTAAAGTGTATTACACTAACACTAAAATCGAACAGACCACGTATGATCGATGTTATGATTACGTCACGCGTCCTTACGAATTAAGTTAATCTGAAAGCTGACCCTACTTGACCTCAATCGATGACCTTTCTAATATAGAGCTTACAAATTTCATATCTGCTTACATCAAAGCAACGTAGTTTTCTTTTTTACTAAAAGAAAAAAACTTACTAAATTTTAAAATTTATATGAATCCTTACAAAATGTTCTCAACAATCTCTTCTTTGGAATTATTGACAAAGAGAAGAGAGCCACTTATATACCCCCTTTGTCGATAACAAAAAGTCATCAAGGACGTCATTACTCATTAGGCATGCCTCAGGAGATCCGTTTTGAAATATCATCAGTGAATGTGGACGTGACTGACTCGCCTTTCGGTGGAGTGTTTATCAGCAAGTCTGACGCAAATCCGTTTGAAACGACAATAATATAATACCTACATTCAAACAGTTCAAGTCATTCGTGGAGGAACGACTGCTTCAGGAGTATCTTAAAACGCTATTGTCGGCTTTCGAAATTAGTCAATTGTATGCATTATTTGTTAAATTAAATATCTGGAAATCTTTGGTAAGTTTACTGTTCACTTGTACTATATTTGAATTTTGAACGTGTTTACTATTCACTTGATTAAAATCTCAAACGGTCGGAGCAGTCTCACCTTGACTGAGGACGACAGCAGGTTTCCTGTTTTACAGTGGAAAACTCTCTGCATCCAGGGTATATGCCTGCGTTGATGGATATACAACTACCTGAACAGTATAAGCAGAACTTCAACGTTTCGAGGCCCAAAATTTTTGAATACTGTTTAGAATTTTTTTGAAAACACCTGCATTTGGCATGGTGTTGAATGGTGTTGACTTTGAAATTAATTATGTGTGCAGTGTCATTGACATTGTTTTGTGAATTGATACATTTATATTATACATATTATTATACTATACTACAAGTGTGATATTATTATACTATACTACAAGTTCATTATAGGTTAAATATCTTTTACAGAACTTTTAGCTGATTTACTACAGGATTATATAGGTATAAAATTTGTAGTTATTAGTTTAATATAGTATCTAATTGACTAATTGTATTTGCCATGGTATGCATATAGTGTTAATGTGTTGTGCTGAAGGGTTGTTGTTGACAACAAATCGTTGACACTGTTGAATTAAGTAGAAACTTTCATCTAATTGCATGGCTTCAACATTTGATCTTTGACTTTTATATGGAGCAAAAATGTGAGGACAAAGACTCAAGTATAAGGTTTTGACAATTATATGTTTAAGTTGAGACATGCAGATAAATAGCTCAGCATCTTCACTTTCATTATATAGGCTATAATTCATGTATTCTATTATATATCTATTGAATATTATTTTCTTATCAGTTCAATATATTATCGAATTCCTATGTCGCTATACATGGACTATATGATCAGTACACCCTCTATTCTTTCCACAGCCATGCAAAGTGCATTGTTTGCATACACTATAGTGTATATCTGATCGAACAATCTCGTCTCACTCAGTATAATTTATAAACACATTCCAAAGCTGAATCCTAGCCTCCTCCACAAACCACAGGCATCTCACATATATGGAAGCCGGGCTGGCCCACTTTGCGAGACGGCTCTGTTAGCGGGATAGATAGATAAATAGATAGAACTTTTTATTACACGTTATAACCATTGTCAATTACCTAGGCTGATTTCCACAAGGGACATGTACAATAATAACATTGCAAAGATATAGTATGTATAGTAAGATATTACATACAGTCAACCATGAAACTTTTTTTCAAGCTATTTGTACGCGGCTGTGGTAGCAAAGAGTATACTTTCAACATCTCGAAGTTATAATCTGTCATTTCACTTTGAAAGTAAATAAATCAATAAGTGATTTAGGACCCATTTTATTCAACAATTTAAACATCAGTTTGGACGAATTTCTCTTTGTTTATATGAGAAAATTTCATCCCGCTTGCCGGGAGAATTTAGCCGGCGGTTTTAAGGGCCCAACCCTTAAAACCGCCGGCTATATTTGACAGTTGTTAAAAATGGCTTGCGGCGGATCTCGGCAACGCTCGTGAGTGTTTATATGGAGAAATTTCCATCCCGGAAAGCGAGATCTCGCCTCTTTCAAGCGAGATCTCGGCAACCGGGCCAGCCCGCTTGTCCATATAAACGCACGATAATTTTTACTATAAAAATAACTATACACAGCGAGATCTTGCTTACCGGGCTGTCTCGCTTAGCGGGCCAGCTCGGCTTCCAAATAAATTTAGGATTTTTAGTTGCATATGTTTGTCAGTATAAAGTCTTGATGTATTATCTACAAAATACATAATATGCATGGTTTCTTTTTTATCTTGTGTATCAGTACTTATAAGGTGCCTTTGTGTCGAAATTCGTCCCTGCCCACCATTGAATTGAATCAATCAACACATTTTTAAAATTGTCTAACATGCATGCTTGCTTGTTTGAAATGGTTTATCATGCTAATATTAAAGACGTATAAACCATTGTTAATCTTTGTTATCAAATGCCTGATAGTAGCTCTGAAATAGAGTTACTATTAGCTATGTAATTTAATTTCGTGCAGTGATTGACTCGATAACTAAATTGGTTTGAGCGTTACTTAATACTTAGCCCTGTTCAGAAACTTCGTTGAATAGTCAGGTAAGGTTGAAATCTGACCAACCTTTATATATGTTGACAATATACGCTTGGCGAGAAATGAGGAATGGAGGAGTGTATCCGCGTATATATGAGTTTGCTAATATGACGGCAGAAAACACGAAAATAGGCAAAACGTTAAGACCAAAAACGTCAAGAACGACAAATAGAAAGGAGTAATGTATTCGCTGGGCCAATGAGATTGTCATATGCCGGTAATGCCGCTTCATGTAACGTTCTCTGATATTTAAAATGCGAAGAGATGATTCCAGTCGGTGATCGGAAAAAATGGCACCGAAAAAAATGGTGCCGGAAAAAGTGGCACCGGAAAAAATGACTGGGGCGGAACCTATATATGGTGCCACCATTGAACTATAAATAAACTGGAAGGCTAACGCAGGGGGGGGGGTGAATTGAAGCCAGTGCATTAGAGTTATGAGCAGAAATACTCAACACTGAACGTTGGGCTATATATCAAATTGAAGCTATTGAAAAACGCTATTTGGTGTAGAAATTTCAAGACTTTAGCTAAAAGGGAAATATTGAAAAACTACAAAAATAATTGCCGATAATTTGCCATTTTGCAGTTGTTTTTGTATTTTTTTAATATTTTTCTTTTCGCTGAAGTCTTGAAATTTCCACACAGAATAGCAATTTTCAATAGCTTCAATTTGATATATAGCCCAACGTTTGGGGTCAAGTATTTCTGCTCATAACTCAGAAAAACTATTTTGGCTCCAGCAAATCATAGGCCTTCATCCATAGATATCTTATATAAACTAGATAGCGCATCTCTTTTAGTAAAATTGAAGCCAAAAATATCCCAGCGGTTATCCCCATTTGAATAGATGGCGGCCATGTTGGATCTTCCCACTCGCTAATAAACGCTTAAAAAATAACAATAACTTTCATCATTTGAATAGTTTGAAAATGTATTTATAATAGGATTAACTTAATGTTTAAGTTCCCTGTTTAAGAAATAGGATACATACGAATCTTCTCATTTCATGGGAAGATCCTGAGCCTGCAATCACGGCTTCAATTTTTGAATTGCAGAATAATTAGATGCGCTATCTAGTGTATATAAGATATCTATGCCTTCATCATGGCAGTTTATTTGATAGTTCAATGGGTGCGCCCCAGACATTTTTTCCGGTGCACGTGCCATTCTTTCCGGAGCCATTTTTTCCGGTGCCATTTTTTCCTCATATAGCATCCATCACATGTTTCTCGCAATATTTTGGAACTATATGTTTTATATCGTTTATATAACAGATTGAAATGAATGGTTAACTTACTTCGAGTGTTGGATTTTCAGACTTAACCATATAATGCTGCATGGAATTGTTAAAATTAAGATTCTCAATTTTCGCAACATGAAAGAGAAGTCGGGTGTTTCTCCTCTAACAGGTAGTAAAAGCAGCAACTGGTCACTCCGCCTCTCTTAATGATTTTAAGATTATTTCTTGTTGCTCTTCTCCAGACGAACTCCTCATTCGAGAAAGTCTTCTCATTAACAAACTCAAACCCTCTCTCAACTTACAGGGCAGCTCGGTCCCTCTACTTCTACTCTGATCCATTCCTCTTTCTATTTTTGTAATATAATATCTTGTAAATAGTTGTAATTTATTCATATTTCTGTGTTTTCCGCTTTGTATGTCATTGCTCTGAAGATGTCTTAAGTTAAAGACGAAACGTTAGCTTTTAAATAAATATTTAAAATTATATTTTTGTTATGGCTCTTTTACGTGTTTTATGCTGGGCATTAATATTTATCCTAAGAAAGAGAAGTCTTTCTTCAATTCTGGGAATTGAAGTTACTAATCCCATTTCGTTTACTTAATTAAAGCCAGAAGTCACGTAAATTATAACACGTTGACGAAAGACTCGTAGGAATGCCTGGAAAATGTTATGGTCATTGACATAATAACATTATTGATATAATATTTGCATGCAAAGATGACGATCGAAGCTTACGGTTGAAAGCTTTCCCAACGTAATAAACAAACGTTTCTACAAAACAAATTAATTTTTATCCCATCGAGAAGGCTTCTTATATATAGATTACGTTTGATTACGTTTACACATGCATGCAGAGACCGAACGAATTCGAAATCGTACACAATTTTGTCAGGATCCATTCAGTACACACGGGAATTCGTACGGTTATAGCTGTGCTTGCCTTGAATTCGTCTGGTTTCTTTATACAGAAAGCTTCGGATTGATAGGGATACTACTACCAGTGAAAAATACAAGGAGAACTGACAACTCTGTCGACGTTTCGAGCCGGCGAAGGCCCTTCGTCGCGTGGGAAACTATTAGTAGCCATGCAAACGTCGAAGTTCTCCTTGTATTTTTCATGTATTTTTATCCCTATATATACATCAATCCGAAGAATTCTGGGGCCGGTTGTTCGAAGCCCGTTTAGCAGCCTTAAACGGTGGATAAGTCGAAAATATTGATCAAGTTTGTATACATTCATCAAGTAACCAAACTAAAATATTTCAACTTGAGCAGAACAATTATGTTTGCAACTATATGTTTAGTGCATGAGATTTAAGTTCAGTCATTTATAAAATGTGTGAATCTGTTAGTTACTTTTGACTTATCCACGTTTAAGCTAATGCTTCGAACAACTGACCCCTGGTTTATTTAGTCTATTTGTATATATATTTATATATTTACAAAATTCGCCACACACAAATAAAAAAATTAAATAAAAAATAATAATTATATAGAAGACAGTAGTGCCAAAACGACACACAAAACATGCAATATATGGATATGCAGGGATTAATTACGTATCCATCCATTCTCGTGTGAACAGGTACCTAATTCTGGCTGAATCATGAATGTCAAGATCCCCCTTCACTCTTCCCTATCGATATCAAATATGTTTATATACTGATATGAGCCAGATTTATGCGTAATATTGGACAAATTGAACTTCCTCCAAACCATACTTCATAGCTGCTTTCGTTATAGACCCATAGACCTATACAAGGATCGAATCGGGTTCGAACGTAGGCTACCGCAAGAAGGGCGGGGAAGTTAGGCGTCAATATTTAATATAACGTTAACTCTTATTTAACTGTCATTTGATGATAGACAGCGTGCGTCATATGATAACAATTTATTTTTGTTTGTCTCGTACAGAACTCACATCGACCGGCATCTTGTATCAAACAACTACATAACTCGCCCAACATGGAGAGAAGACGACGACAGAGTGCTTGGGGTCGAGCTCATTCCCTCAATCACGAAATGAATAAAGCACCAAGTAAACGGCGCATGAGCGAAGTAAGTTTGAAGTTTTGATTTGATTCACATGCGGGCATGCTATCAAATTATGAATTTATGATCGATTATCTGATTGAGGTTTCTCCAATCCCAATATTCTGTAGAACTGCCTCGATTTTTAAAAATATCTTCTATTTTTGTCATGAGATAGTCCAATTCATAAAAATTAAAGTTGTCCTGGATACATAGATTGGGATTTATATTAAAAGATGAAACATTTCAATACATCGCTAATTCAATGGGGGTCGTATCACTCGTATGCTTGAAAATTGAATTAGTTTATCACATTCTTCATCTCATATGTCTGGCAAAGTATACCAAAAACGACGTCTTTTCTAGCAAAAAGCCTTTCACCAGAAGTGTTCGTATCTAAATTAGATATAAAATAGATATAAATTATGTTTGTTTGAGCGCAGTGTTTGTGTTTTTTGCTTTTCCGAAGCAAAACGTGACTTATACTTGTGAAAGTATTTGTTGAGTAAAATCCTTGTCATGCCATATGGCTTCTCTCTTTCGAAATGACGTAAACTGGATGGAACGCCAAATCTAGAAATGTCGTTGCACGTTGCATCGACGATATTTCTTGTGAGTCGTGATCATTGAAATGGTCGTGACGTTGCTTGCTAGTCAAACAGGGATAGATTTTGGGCATCCATATATACTCCCATATTCTAAAAGCTCACTCACACTCATACTCAATGAGTGGAGGTTCAATCTGAGCCTCTCTCGAGTGTCATTGCTGTTTTTGAATAGCTGGAGGGCTAGTGTCGTACCTTACTATGTGATTACTCACCCTCCAGCTATTCAAAAACAGCATTGACACTCGAGAGAAGCTCAGATTGAACCTCCACTCATTGAGTGTGAGTGAGCTTTTAGAATACGGGCGATAGACTCGATACAACTAATAGTTGTAGAAAGGCTTTGTAGATGGAAATTTCGAGTCTGGATTTTATACATTTATTAGACCAAACCATGCAGGAACATCACAAGCATCTTATTCGCCTGAGTACATTGCACCAACACAGAAAATATCATTATTACTAGATTACATTGATATCGAAGGAACTAGATTCTGTTCCGAAATATCACACACTCGAACCGAGCAGACCACGTAGCTCAGTTGGCAGAGCATTGGGCTAGCATTCCAAAGGTCGTAGGTTCGATTCCCACCGTGGTCAGGCATATTTTTCAAGTTTGCCCGGTGTGGATATACACTCAGAGTAACATCACAAGCATCATGCAGGAACAGTTGCAAAAATGCAACTATTAGACCCTCTGGCAGGAATCGAATCTGCGGAATATTTTACATATAATATACCGTGGTCTTGATCACAGTACACAGTGATGTTGAGGGTCGAGAAGGGGCAAAATGGGAACTGCATGGGATTTGCCTATTTGCTCACTAGGAAAATGAGATTTAGACCAGCAATTATGTTGCTGCTGAGATATTGGATCTGGCAATCAGTGGGACAAAATTATGGCTGGAAAAATGGGATTAGAGCCCCCCTTTCACGACCCCCAATGTTGTATCGAGTTGACAACTGTTTCATCAATCATCATCACCATTTGGAAAGCATATTATAGTGCGTTCCTTTGGGCTTGCAACACACGGCGTAGGAAATATTATACATTGCGTTTTCATACAAATTTTCCAGACGTGTTTTTTCAGATAATATTTACTCAAATCCTTCTCGAACCGCGATCTATAGTGTTTCCAAGCTGTGAACAAACAAGGCAAAAAGTGGACAAACAGGAAAAGAAAAAGTATTTGGAAGCAAATATGTCTCTTCACTTTTGATTTTGGCACACAGCTACAATGTTGATACTTATTCAGAACAAACGAAACTCTGCCCGCCTTGCATGAATGACTATATATTCACTCCATATTCAGTCTAAATCTTGAAAATACTAGTAAGTTCTACTAAGCTTTATTTAAATCCATTCTAAATCCAACACACTTACAATCAACTGAATCCATCGTTCTGCATGTAAATCCAATCTATCGATCGTCTGGTCTGGTCTTTTGTCTTGTGCTATTCTTAGGTCACTTAATCCCAGAATAAGACAAGTTTCGAGATCGTTTAGTTCGCCTCCTACAAAGAGCTTAGCTGAACTTTGTTTCACTTTCAACTTTGACAAATTCCACACATTCTAGGCTAAATTGTAAACTAATATTTACACTTGGATTGAGATAAGTAAATATGATATTGAACCGTATAATTTGAAGAAGCATGGTTGGCATGCAAATGCGGTTGCCCCTCAGTATCGCTGAGTTAAGTTAAGGTTCTCTTTTTCACTCATCGCAAAAACCAACTCACAAGCTCGCTTGTGAATGCTTGTACTAATTAAACAAAACTGTCCCGCATTGTGATTGGATGAAAAGTACTCACAGTGATCTTATGAGTTCGCTCTTGTCACAGAATAGAGATCATATCACAGAGGAAGTACATACAGAGGTCTCACTTCAGGTTAATTTAGCGTAAGGGATTTTTTCAGTCCGCCATGTTCTTAGCTAGTCCGGTAAAGAGGCCATCACCACAGATGATAGATAATACCAGATGAATCTCTCAGCCAAAATTATGTCCGCGATTTTTTATGAACACGCTTTGGCCGCCATTTTGGCAGTAAGTGTAATTCACGCATTTTGGCAGTAAGCGCCATTTTGGCAGTAAGTGTCGCACGCGCGAAAATCGCGGACACGAAAATCATAGGGATGGATACACAGTGAGATATCTGGTATAATCTATAATCTATGCCATCACCCCCCTGAAAACATATTGAAATTCAGTGTTCCAGGAGGGTAAAAGCGTAACCGCCGCCAAGCCATGATTCGCAATGATTCGTCATCAAATTGCAGTCACCATTGTCGTCATAGTCCTAGCCAGTGCGGTTGTGAGAGGCATTCACCCCCGTGAACGTCCGCCATTTTGAACATTTTCAGGGGGTGAATACCTCTTACAAGCGCACTGGCTAGGAACATGGAGACATCATTGCAACGCTTCAAAATCAAAGATAGGCAAAACCAAGAAGTCGGCCTGCTGTAAGGTCTCTATTCTGTGCTCTTTTGATGAATGGAAAAGGCCGGACTCGGGTGAATTAGGCAACCACACCCTATGTAATCAGCACTATAACTTTCAAGAAATTGAGTCAACTCCACAAGTCATGTGTTATTCTGTTCTTTGAATAACACTTTTGGAGAATAACAAATTTATAGTGAAATTATTATTGAAAAAGTATACACCTTGGACTTTGAAGTTTTTGTGGACCCGTATATGTCAACATGCACCCCAGCGTTTTTATTGTATATCATATTTGAACAAATGTTTGCCTATAAACCGTTTATTATAATGAACTCTTAAAATTCCATTCAGCCATTTTATTATAACAAAATAATCCTTGAGCAAATAACTCCGAATTGGTTAAGTAATAGACTAGCATTAAAACGTTTAATCAACCACCTTGAAATAATTTTGCCGGTTGGAAAAATAGCTGTTTGTTCTGGGGTATTCATTTTCCCATCATTGTTACAAGTGTGAACTATACGCGTGTTTGGTGAACCGAAGCGATTCATGCTAAGCTATCGCGATTGTTTATCTCGAATCTGTTGTAAATAAAAGGTATTTTGCTTTTCATCTAGTGTTTTAAAAAGTCAGCGTTAATGGAAGTATAGTTTTGCATACGTTTGTGTATAGTTACTTTATTTGAAACGTGATTATATAAAAACCTGCTATATTTTTAATGGTCACTGTTTTTTTTGCGGACAACTTGTAAACAGCCCATGGCCATGCAGATAAATAAGTGATAAATTCCAATTCGAATGGTGTATTTCAACTGGAATTAAGTCGTTTTCAATCGTTTGATATGTAAATACAAAGCCACAAGGGTATAAAACTGCTCATATTTGACATTTTTAAACGAAACTTTAATATTTCTTAACAGGCGTATTACTTCGGTTTCAATTGCTTTGAAGCAATTAACCGCCCATGAGGTCTAAAAGTGACAATAGGTTCGGTTGTAAGCAATTTAACATGCAAATTTACCTATCTTCAGTTCGGTGCTAGAATTCACTGTCAATGCCCTTTGAACTGTATATGTGGGTAAAATGAGTGAGGATTCGGGTAGTTTTTCGTTTACTGTCTTCGAAGAGTTGTCAAAGACTGGTCTATGGAGGCGAGATTCGATGTTCGAAGAGGTAAAACTGTGCTATTTACGAAATAGTTAGTTTTCATTGAGTTCTTTGGTAGTTAAGTAGATCAATTTTGGTGTTTCGCGTGAGGCCTGCCCGTGTTTGTTAGCATGCCGATTGGAATGGCCAAGTTTAATATAGATTTTTGTCGATACAATACAGTGCCGTTATATATATATTTGATTCAAGTCGTATGTATAAAGACTGATTCATATACAACACACAAAATTAAGATAATTTCATATTAATAGCTGCCATACAAGATTTAGATTATGGGGCTAATTTTTTAGTTAAACCAACAGGAATTGGGATATTTTCTTGTTACATTTGTGCGCGACTTGACATTTTATATATTAAAATAATGACTTATAGATCTATATATTGGAATTAGCGAGGTAATTAGTACCCTGGTTGCCAGAAGTTCTCGTATCTTCCGCCCTATTCTCGTTTGTATTTGTTTCACGCGAGGAATTAGAACACTCATTAGAATATAGTTACAATCACATTGAATACTGAACTGACAACCAAACTTTTTAAACATTCTTTCGTGTGATTTTACAACTTATATATATAGCTTTAATTGCACTCAAATTAAAATTCTAATCATAATTCAAGTTTATTATGACTTTATGTACTATATAGAGCTCATTCAATTATACTATACGGAAAATAGTCGAATATTAAAACGAAACCCATATTGGAATTAGAATTTAAACTCATATATATTTGTGAAAATTTTAGTTCGTAAATTTAGTTTGTCACACGTATACGTGATCAAAGTTTCGTGGTTCGTATATCATGACGTCATCTTGCGTCACAAACTTATTACGAGAAGATTTTAGTTTAGATAGAATTTTAAACACTAAGTTGCTTTCTATCTTAAATAAATTCAAACTTTCTGCTATATTCTATAGTATTGGTGGGTTTTAGTGAGCGTAACAGAGCAGCAGATGCTGGTCAATTTCAGACTAATATTGACACTTTGTAGAAGCAAGCTGGCAGTTTAAATTCCATCTCCCAATTTTATTTCCCTCCAAATGCAAGTCTAGTACGTATAATGACAAGAATTACCATTATTTTCTCACTCTGATAACTGCAGGATGACTACCATCTTACTGCATGATATTATAGGTGCTTGGTGATTTGAATTCATTTCACGTGCGCACGAGACAACAGTTATTCGTTCCCTGTAGTGTTATAGAAATATATATAGTTGAAGATATTTTTAGATCACAGTGGATGGTTTGAAACTATAGAAATTAAGCCCTCTATATAGGGTCAGCTAGAAAGACCTGTGCATGTACCTCTATAGCGGAAGTCGATTTCAGCCCCCGCAATGAAATCTGATTGGCTCGGCAACGACTTGCGAACACTGATACTAGTGATAGATCAGTGCTTGCGAATTTTCGCTAAAAATAGTCGTTTGGGACATCGGATAATTGTCTTTTTGCGTTTGGCGTCGTTACAAAAAAAGGTCTATAATCTAATCTTGACTACATTCTAATGAAGCGAAAATTTCTTCGGATGTTTTCCGATGATTTTCTCAATGTTTTTGAATGTTGTGCATAAAATTATTAAAAGACACTACTGCCTTGGTTGTTTAAAGATTTTCTGAAATTTAACGTTTTTCAAACTTTGTAGAAAGATGTAAGATGTTTTGCCAATACTGATTAAATCAGACAATTAGACTTTCACGGCATTAATCACGAATTTCAAATGAAGTTTATTTTATATCAAAATTAATTTGTCTTTTCCTGCAATTTCATTTGAACTTCCGCACCACTTAATTCCTTTTTGAGATAGCAACTTTTAGTTTATAATGAGACTTAATTGGGTTTTTTCTTCAAATTGATTTGACCTCTGTGCATGGCTTGACAGCACATTGTTTGCGATAATAACTCCATTCTGTAGTTTATAGTTTATAGTAAGACTAAAATTGTTTTTGCTTCAATTGTGTAGGTTTGAATTTGTGTCAGAACATATTATAGTGTGTTTCTTTTGGTTTAAAATACTTCATTGTTTTGTTTCTTTTTCAATTTCAGCTTCCAGCGCTGTCAGCTTTGGCAACTCGCAGACGAAGTGTACCACACACACTATCACTACCCCTCGGCTTACGACGCAGGACGTCAAGAGCTGGGAGCTCCTCAGGTATGATTACCTTATTTTTGCTGCCACTTGACACGCCATAACAGTAGTGCCGTAAATGGTCTGGGCCGGTTGTTCAAAGCTGGGTTAGTTTAACCCCATGGTTAACCTAAAATTCGAAGCAAACGTCCCGACAGCTTTTCTATAAATTTGGAAATATTTCTTCAGAGATCTTGTCTGGATCGATAGGAGTTTACTTCTCTGAAGTTTTGAAATACACAGATGTGTAGAAGTACACAAACTAAAACAGCAGGTTTAATTTTAACCCAGGGTTAGCATTAACCCACCTTTGAACAACCGGCCCCTGGTCTTCCAAGATCGAAATTTACGCTACTCCGTTATTCCGCTTATTGCACTGAAAAAAAATATAATGAAATCCATACTACGAAATTTACAATTGCACCACTAAATCCATAGTATATCCATACTATTTCCATACTATATCCATACCATGGAAATTGCAATTAGTAGTAAGGATATTTTTAAAAAATTCCAGTATATATAGTAGAATGTCTGACCACAGGTCAGACGGAATAATAAACTTCATGATCTCAGTTCCGTTTCTATACAGCCAATTCAAAAAAGGTTGTCCTTTGCAAACCTTAAACACTAAACCTTAAATTCTAAGCGCGCCAAGCTTAATGGGAGCACAAATTTCAAGCTTAGTAGTTAAATATTGCAGCTATTTGTGAATGAATTGTTCTCGTAAGGAGGTATTTACAATGTCTCTAAGAAATGGGCCCCATATATGATTTCTAAACTGATTAAATGATGCTCCCATTATGCTTTGCACGCTTAGAGTTTAAGGGTTGCAAAGGACAACCTTTCTTGAATTAGCTGTATACAGTAGAAAAAATTGCGGTTGCTATCAACATCGACATTTTTGGTTTTCAGTTATGATGAGGTGAACTTCCTTGTTTACAACAGTGAACTTCCTTGTTTACAAAGTTATCTAGTCTGCATTTGCTCGAGATCTGATAATTCCAATTTCACGTGCCTAAATTTAGCCCACCATGTGTGGGTTTAGCGATCCAAATCTATTATAGACAGCGAGATAACATATTTTTTAAAGTCAGCAACACAATGGAGAAAAAGTAAAGTTTCTGTTATCTCCAATACGTTTTGCATTGATATAAAAATTTGTCGGAACCGAACAACTAGACACACCGAAGCATTGCAAAATAAAGAATAGTGGCCTAAATGGGTTTATTTTTATGCCGAGAGATTATTAATTAATTGCATGCAGTGAAAAATAAAAAAAAAATTAATAGAATATGAAAAGTATAAAGGAAAATACGAAAATTCAAACGACAGCTGTATTTTGACAGCAGCATCCTTTTTGTTATCATTCATTTTCTCGACATGCCGGAAGTAGACTGCGAGAAGTCCTGGGAACGAGGATGACTTGAATTCACAATACCAGCTCTCGTATCCAGACTCTCTGACACAGATTGATGAGTATTCTATATTTATCTGTGACGCTAAAAATATCACTTCGTATGACATAATGAAGAACTCTGGAGCCGCGATGTTTGACTTGCTTGCCGGTTAATTGAAAAATCGACAGGGCGCCAGTTATATTTAAATTCATCATATTTCAATGAGTTTAAAAGTTATCTCAAACGTGGGTGTCCATTGTAGATACTAGTGTTCTATGCAATAACCTGCCGTGGTTTATACATGTCCGAACTACTTGAAGAAGATTAAGACTATTTTAAGTCTCCGAGCGAAGACGGAGGATTGGTCACGAGGTTAACACGCTCTTCATTTGAAACCCAAGTGTTTTATTAAAATAATCTTTTTCAGGTAGTTCAGTCACCACGGCAGCTTTTCAAATTCACAAGTTGAATGTCGCGATATAGTCGACAGCTATAGTGCGCGGAAAGTAATTTAGCCATACACATTGCTGTTTTTGCATCCAAATTGTAAAACCAAATTTAAAATAACCGATAATTGCGAATAGCCTTTTCTTTTCATGTCACCGCGTTTCGTAATTGAGTATGGCCTATTAGCAATTTTTCTGCCTGTTTATATTACTCTATATTAGTTTTCGACTATACCGTGACGCAAATTGAATAATATGCCAAAATTTTTGCCAAGTTTTGGTCTACATTCAGTCAACTAGTTCTTGTATGGTTCGAATTACCTTAAATATATTCTGAGGCAATATTTAGCGTCTTACAGCGGGACATCGAGCCTCATTATCACATTGCTCATTAAATTTAAGGATTTAATTTAAAGTCGTCTTGTAGTGTTGCTATATGCCTGCACTGGCTACAATATACACTCGACAGGTACAGTGTAACATAATTTTAACTGTGTCTTCTACAGATCACCAAAACTTAAACAGTTCATGTCTGAAGGCAAAGAACGAAATGCTAGCTACATTGTCGCTTTCTACATGGTCAGAAAATGTTTCATTAAAACACAACGAACTCTCTCGTCGAAAGAGTTGCCATACGGGATTTGGAATTATGGCTTTAAAAAAGAAAGAAGGTATGTAACAACTAACTTTATTTTTACTAGATAGATTTATCTGTTTTAAACTGTTCTCCCTAGCGGCCCAGTAAGAGCCGTCTCATATTGGTCTAGTGTTACTGCAGAAGGAAACCTAAACTAAACTAACTTTATTTTCACTAGATAGCTTTATCTGTTCTAAACTGTTTTCCCTAGCGGTCCAGTAAGAGTCATCTCTTATTGGTCTAGTGTTACTACAGGAGGAAACCTAAACTAAACTAACTTTATTTTCACTAGATAGCTTTATCTGTTCTAAACTGTTCTCCCTAGTGGTCCAGTAAGAGTCATCTCTTATTGGTCTAGTGTTACTACAGGAGGAAACCTAAACTAAACTAACTTTATTTTCACTAGATAGCTTTATCTGTTCTAAACTGTTTTCCCTAGTGGTCCAGTAAGAGTCATCTCTTATTGGTCTAGTGTTACTACAGGAGGAAACCTAAACTAAACTAACTTTATTTTCACTAGATAGCTTTATCTGTTCTGAACTATTCTCCCTTGCGGTCGAGTAAGAGCTATCTCTTATTCATAAACTTGCAAAGTTTGGTAAAATCTTGACTGGAAGCACTCCTCTCCTCACATGCGATTGAGGTGAAAATAATTTTTGACTGTTTTTTTTTTAGAAAAAAGATTAATGGTGGCACACGAAATCCTACAGACTGAAAAGAATTACATTAAGGCGCTGGAAACATTACATGAGGTGACGTAACATTTTATCTCTTGTTATTTTACTGTCGTATGTGGCCCTCAGCAGATAATGCTTCAAAGACTATTAATACATCTCTCAAATTTATTTATATTTGCCACTAAATGCTCTTATATATTCTCTATTTTAGGTGTTTACAGAACCATTAAAGAATGCCTGTGTTATTCCAGAAAAAGACATTAGAACGATGTTTCCAAAGCAGTTACTTGCAATGAAAAACGGGCATGAAAAATTTATGAATGAATTAGATGAAAGATTAAATAACTGGAAATGGCAAGGAGTTTTAGGAGATATCTTTGCTAAGCTTGGAAATTCGTATCATGTAAGTGGAAGCTTGTTTGGTGATGACGGATAAGTTTGTTTGTTTGTTTGTTTGTTTGTTTGTTTGTTTGTTTGTTTGTTTGTTTGTTTGTTTGTTTGTTTGTTTGTTTGTTTGTTTGTTTGTTTGTTTGCTACTTTATTTTGTTCTGTTTGCATTTTCATTCAATTGCTTAATATTTTTTCTTTCTTTTCAAGGTTGATTTCATGACTTTGTACTCGGAATATGTAAACAATTTTCCCAAGTCCATCGCAGTTATAAACAAGTACACAAGAAACTCGCACAAGTTTAAAAGATTTCTTGAGGTATGCTAAAAGCAACACTTGATGTTATCAATCCCTTCATAGCCCATAAGCTAATGTTTGCAATGTTATTCTTTTATAGAAATGCAGTAACGACCCAAGATGCGAACGTCTGAATATCTCGGCTTTTCTTCTTACTCCAATCCAACGTTTGCCAAGATACGTTCTCTTACTGCGGGTGAGTTTGGACTATTTTCATTTCTATTTGCAAACCAGCTATGGATGTTTGTAGAATAGTGGTTACTGCATGTACGTTTCATCTCTGTGACTAGCATTCATTTCCTGCAATATGTAGAAAAAAACTATAACAAATGTTTAATCTTCCTTGTAGCAACTTGCCAAATACACTGACCCTAACCATCCAGATAGTTTTCATATTGAGATCTCCCTGGAAAAGATGATCGACATTATCAACATCTTGAACAGTTCCATACAGAACTCGACCAGAGTTGCGAGAAATACAAGTACCAGACGCTCTTCGCGAAAAAGGTAAAATTAGTTTTCAGTTGATTTCTATTTTTACTGTCCACCCATTTCTCCACTTTTCTGTTTAGTTCATGTTTTAATTTAATTCATTCTGTTCTTATTCAAGGAGAAAAAGACATATTTTTAAACCAAAGGAATCTGTGAATTCAAATTTGACTAGCCCAAGGTAAATATCCCAGAGAACATGTCAGGATTGTTGGTGGCACAGTGTAACGTTAGTGCATGCGCTTTCTACCTCTGTGGCCGAATTTCGATTCCTGCAGTATACAGTTGTCTAATTATGATTTCGCCTCATTCACACGTGAGAAGAGTGCTTGTAGTTTGACTTGACCAAACCCTGCTTGGTGTCTCGCGGTGTTCTCGTTTCCTCCTAAGGAAAGGCCCTTAAGGCCGTTTTCCACTAGACGGAATTTTGCGCGCGGAGCGGAATTTTTCTTTGTCGTGTGATTTCTCGGGTGGAACTAATTAGAAAAGACAAAGAAAAATTCCGCTCCGCGCGGAAAATTCCGCCAAGTGGAAAACGGCCTTTAAGCCGGTTTTCCACTAGTGAATTTTTTCGC
The DNA here is from genome assembly GCA_902702795.2 of Paramuricea clavata. Classification (NCBI taxonomy): domain Eukaryota; kingdom Metazoa; phylum Cnidaria; class Anthozoa; order Malacalcyonacea; family Plexauridae; genus Paramuricea; species Paramuricea clavata. The sequence goes on along the minus strand of CACRXK020000957.1, from coordinate 13,242 downwards.
GCGAGGCGACCTTTTTCCTTTGTCGGCATCCATTTTGCCACGTCTTGCTGAGGTAATAAGTGATACCGACAAAGGAAAAAGGTCGCTAGTGGAAAACCGGTTTTACAGACTGGACCTCTAGGAGAACAGTTTGGAACTGATAGAGCTTATCCAGTATAAATATAGTTTGGTGTAGTTTTTAAAATTCTTTTCTATTTTATTCCTTTAGGAAATCTTCAGATGACTCGGAATGGTCCGAGGCCTCCGCTCCATCTACTCCGCATGCGCACGATTTACCGCTGTCCACAGACACTACTTCACCAACCGCTGAACAGAAATCGTCAGATTACGGCTCACTCACAAATAGTGAAACACCACCAGAACCAAGATCACCTTCACCATCAAGGTAAATATCATACACCAGAAGGAGTTTCTTACCACAGCTACTCGTAATGGGTTGGAGTCTTAAGATGGTTATAGTTCTGTTTTTAAGCAATATATTATACACACAAAGGGGTTTATTATAAAGATTTTAAACACTGGAAAGTGTGACTTAAATTTCAGTTTTAACACGTTCTACCACTTAATGAGAATTTGTATTAATTCTTTTCCATTTGTTTTAGTAGTTCTTCGTCAAAAAGTAGTTTCCTGAAAGTAATTCTGAGAAATAGTGGCGAGTCAAAGCGAAGTAAACGAAGACCAGTGAGTACAACTGAAGTAGAGATAATTCGTAGAAAAGATTGCTCGCAGACTCTTCCTAAAGATGCACTAACACGATCTGTCAGTCGAGACAGCATTGGAAGGTAAGAGGATTAAGAATTATTTGATCTTGGCGTGTTCAGATGGTAGCACATTTACCGTTAGATTTACCTGATAGAACTATCGACTATAAGTGTAAACTGACCCTTGATGTTTCTTCTTTTTAAAGCATGCTTCGACACAAATTTGGTAGTTTACGAAGACGACCAAGATCTAGCGATGAAAATTTGGACAAAAATCCCTCATTAGAAAGACTAAATGATTGTCGTATGGCTTCATTCAAATACCGCCGACCAACATTCCCTGGGGACGACAGTTTCAACGAAATTAATGAATGTTCGAAATCAGATAGCGATTTCTTGGAGGGGAAAAAACCTGAGGGACTTAACTCCGGCTCTAGCATGGAAAGTTGTACCGAATCACGTGAACATCTTCCATTGAGACGTGTACATTCTTCGTTGTCACGTGAACATTCTCCATTGTCACGTGAACCTTCTTCATTGTCACGTGAACATTCTCCATTGTCACGTGAACCTTCTTTATTATCACGTGAACAAGATCACAGTGACTCCGATGATTCTACGACACATCACGACAGCCGGCCAACGTCCAAGCTTGAAAGTGATGTCATTGATAATAACAACGATGACGATAAAAGGACAATGAGCCAACAAACACGAAGTTGTAAAGATGATGCAACAGACGCACAGTTGACGCGGAAAAAGTTGGGAAAACGAAACAGTTTTACAAACGCTATGAAATATTTCTTTCTTTCGAAAACAAGGTGAGAACACGTCTCAGTTACACGCAAAACATTGTTGAAACAATGGTTGCACAGTGGTGGTGTGTATGTGGCATTTACCTCTGTCACCAGGGTTCAGTTCCTGCAATATACAGTTGATGTGATTATAATTTCACATTCAGTCGCATGCAGAAGAGTGCTTCCAGTTTGACGGATACCCGCAGGTTTTTGCCTGCGTGCTTCTTCACTTTCCTTCTGCAGTAACACTGAAGCAATAAGAGATGGCCCTTTTTGATCTCTCAGAAGAACAGTTTAGAACTGATAGTGGTATACAGTATTAACTTAAGTTAACTTACAGTAGTTTAGGTTTCCTCCTAACACTGAACAATTAAGAGATAGCCCTTATCTTAACTCTAAGGGGCTGATTACATGGACCGGGCCAGCTCGGCACCATGTAATCAGCACCTAAGTATAAATAAAGTTAGTTTAGTTTAGATTTCCTCCTGTAGTAACACTGGATCAATAAGAGATGATTCTTACTGGACCTCTAGAGAGAATAATTTATAACTGATTGATCTATCGAGTTTAAATAAAGTTTGTTTAAGTACTTATTTCTATATTATCTACTTTGTAATAGATCCTCATCTAGCATTCCTGAAACAGTTTTAGACTGCGTAGGTGTGACGAAGAATCAAGATCATCTGTATAGCTCGCAATTCTCCAAAGAGAACATATCCACACTGACTACAGTGTAAATGCATCAAGATTGTAATCAATCAATAAATATATGTGTATTATTATTGGAAATGATGTTTGTAAATTATTGGTAAATTATATATAACGATAAATCAAGGGTTCATGCAGAAATGAATTTATTCCATTATTGTCAAACTTTATCTAACTTTGTTTATATCGTCGGAAGAAGATTTTTCATTTGGTTTGATTGATATATAGTGTGGAATAGGTTCGTTTCTTTGGCTCTTAAAACTAATAATAATTTATAATATTTTTAATAACAAAGTATTTATTTTCCTATTTTTTGTGTTGTTTATTTTGTTCATATAAAGCCCAGGGCAAACCAGGTAAACTTGGTTTTCAAACCATGTTTCTCAAATGTCGGCACAAAATTTCTTTCATGATATGGCCATGTTTCCCGAAGGTGAACAAACTTGCCATTTTTTGCCAGCCATGTTTTCCAACAAACTTCCCTAGCCATGTTTCCCAAAGGTGATCAAACCAGGGAACATTGTTTCTACAGCGAAAAATCATACTTAGCAAACAAAATGTATTGCTGATTTGTTGGAAAACATCCATCATCATTGTATGTATAATCTTTATTAATAACAAGCTTTCGTTGGGAGGGACGCAACTACCTGAAAAATATAAGGAGAATTTCGAGCGAAGGCCCTTTCGTCTGGAGAAATTATCCTTATACTTTTCAGGTAGTTGCATTCCTATCAATGAAAGCTTGTTCATATTATTGACACTACTTACACTGGCACAGACAGTTCAAAAATAAAGGATTATTGACCGAGCGTGAGATCTGTACTGTGAAATATCAGACCGAGGTTTTTTAGTATGGACCGAGCGACGAAGGAGCGAGGTCCATACAAAAAACAGAAGTCTGTTATTTCACAGTACAGACCGATCAAGCGAGGTCAATAATCGGTTTATTATATGGCTGAACTGAGTCTGTGAGCATATGCTTTGCGTGCGAAGTAAATCGGCTATCGCATGCATGCTCAATCAATAACAATTTGGTTGTTTGAAGTTTTTATCTGTAAAGCACAATCGGAAATTTAAAAAGCAAAAAGTTTTTCTGTTTGCAAAGCAAAAATTTCCCGCCATGCAGATAAATGACACCTGTCCAGATACGGAAAATACGGACCACGGTCCGGATATGGGTTTTACGGACCGCTTGCATGTCAACCAATCAGAATAGAGAATTTTGAAAAGCCATATAATAATAATCTTTATTAACCAATTTATGGAATTACACTCGAGAGCATACGTGTGAGTTTACATCAATATTTATGCTTCGTGCAACGCAAGTTGTGTTTTCGCAACAACGTAATTTCCAAGGCTAGTTTGCCCAGCCACTTATAAAGATTGCAATTAAGCTACTTCACTTCCTAAATTAATGGCCAAACATTTATGAAAGAATCCAACCAATTCAGAATGAAAGTACTATGATTATTTAATTATCATTGATTCATATTGTATCAGTTCTAGTTCAACATAGAGTTCCACTGGGATCACCAACCCAGGGATAACATTTTAAACACTCTTTCAAGCATGAAAACAAATAATGCACAGCCGGTTGACCTCTCTGCACCAGTTTCCTGTCGGCGTCGTATCCACACACGGTCTGAGTTGAAGCATCACACTGCAAGGGTGGAGCGGGCTTGTCGCACTTCCACGGCGCGAAGTCTGAAAGGTTGTCGAGAGTTGTCGGATTCTGAATCCACTCAATTGCTTGTGGGATGTTCACGATCCAAACATCTTTCATTGCGAGAATTTGTTGGAAAAATTTGCTGAGAGCTTGAACGACAAAAGTTTAAAATAAGAATTGAGAGTATGGCCCCACACTTAGCATAAATCTGCATAATAATAGCTCCATCCAGTCACGTAATGTTCCATTCTCGGTTAGAAAATATATTTATACTGGATAGCTCCTTCAGTTCTAAACTGTTCTCCCTAAAGCTCTAATGAGTGTCACTCATTTTTGTGTCGTTTGTGCAGAAGGAAACCTAAACCAAACTAACTTTACTTATACTGGATGTCCTATCAGTTCTAAACTGCTCCCCCTAGAGGTTCAGTAAGAGTTATGCATTGATCATCTCTTATTGATCCAGTGTTACTACAGGAGGAAACCTAAACTAAACTCAGGGCCGCCCAGAGGGGGGGGGAAAGGGGGCAAATTGCCCCGGGCCCCGAGTTGCTGGGGGCCCCTGAAAAATTTTTGTTGGGCCCCAGCCTTTTTTGTGTGTTAAATATTTCCGCGCAAAGGACAAGATATCTGTTTTCTTGGGCTAAATACCGAATTTTTGCATAAAAAAATGAGATAAAGTCCCTCGAAAGCAATTGCAACGTACTCGTCCGGAAAATTTTTTTACCCCTAAATTGGTACACTGACCGAAAATTTTTTGGCGACGGGGGGGGTGGGGGGAGGTTGTTGTTCGGAAAAATTTTTCCGGGAAAATTTTTTTAGATAGGGGCCCCTAAAAAAAAATTTGCCCCGGGCCCCCGCCAACCTCTGGGCGGCCCTGACTAAACTATCTTTACTTATACTGGATAGCTCTATCCGTTCTAAACTGTTCTTCTTATTACGAACTGTGGAATCGCATCAAAAATTCGATCGTATATCGGCCACTCCCACAAACGTCTACGACCGCACCTACATAGTTTTGCATGTTTACAATTCTAATTTTGAACAGCCAATCAGGTTCTTGGTAATTGGCTGCTTAAAATTAGGATGTAAACGTGCAAAAATATGCAGGGGGTCTATTATAGGGGGTACGCATCTCCGAAAACCGCGCTGTTTTTCAAATTTTAACCGCAAACCGCGCACTCATTTCTCTTTTAAACGTAACCGCGTTCAAACCGAGGCATATGTGGTAACATATTTCGCAAAATAGTATATTCCGCATGCAACACAGTGGCGTGCTGGGTACTATTTTTCTGGGGGGAGCAGTGGGCTGGCAACCAATATGCGCCCTATAATGTGACGCCTGGTAAACGAGGGCCGAAGGCACGAGCCGAGCGCTGCAGGTGTGAGGTTTGTCTAGGGGTGTCCGGGGACATGCGCGCCAGGAAAATTTTTGAATTTAGAGTCTCTGAAATGCCATTTCCTGGACTTTGGGGGAAGATTTGACGGAAATCTAATGGTTAGGAAACGGCATTATAACGTCGAAATTTGCAATTTGGTTAGAGTAAAGTAGTAGTACTTAAATTGGGCAATATGCTAACTACCTCCAGCAATTAATCTAATCCCAATTCTATTCTCTACTGATCTGAATACATTTACAACTTACAGCTCTTTTATACAATAACACACAGAACCCACGCATATGCATTTTAAGGTTTCCTTGCCTGGCTGCCAAAAGGGCCCGTTTCATCATTATTTCATTACTTACATTACTCATGATGTTTCTTGCGCAAACAACTAAATTGCGTACACAACTTTACATTATCATAACTTCAACTATCTAATTTGCGCCGCTCTCGTGATTCGTGAAGCACAATAAAGGGCATAATATAAGGGTATAACACCAGCAAAAAAGGGCATAATTCCCGTGATCGCTTCGAAACCTGATCAATATTCCGGTAATGAGACATTGCGTGTGATCACTGATTATGTCATGTTTCTATATGAACGATTTCGTGTGAGCCGTGAGGTAGCAAATTAGCAAATACGGTTAGACAAAATAGTCTGTAATTTAATATACCACTTTCTCGCCTATGCGCTTAGTCTGTTTATAAGCGTATAAACACATCTTTTCTTGGCGGAAGTAACTATATTTTTTCGAATGCGTTTCTTCCCACCCACTTTCAAAATTCGGCGCGGGATCGGCACCCCCTTTACATTTTTGGGCCCCCCAAGAATTGCCAGCTCCCCCCACCCCTGCCAGCACGCCACTGCCGCAACATAATGTGAGGCAATAGACCTGGTCCAATAGTCAGTACGTAGTCGCCATTTCTATTGGAGTATTGAAGAGGGAGCCGTTCACAGGTTTCACGCGAATTTGGTAGTATAAGTACGAAGTCTTAGCAGTTCAAATAGCTATAAAAAGGTTTTCCTTCCATCACTGCTTATGTTTTGTGTGGGAGAAACATGCAATCAAGTTGCTTAGGTTTGATTTCATCTTTTTGGGCAAATATTTATTACTTTGAGACTGATTTCAGATCGTAATTAGTAGCAATCGGCAAGTCAGACTATTTTAAAGGCATGTTTTACTTTTACGGAATAATTTTTCCTGCAACTGAATTTTACAACCCCCGGTATTTTTTTTCCCCTCGAATTTGTAACAAATTAAGAATTTTTGGTGTTCTGGTGTTCCGTATTCCGGAATGATGCTGTTCCGGTGTTCCGTGTTCCTGATTTTACTAATAGCCCGGCCACTTTGCCCATTTGATTTCGTCTGTTTCGAGGCCCTACAGTGGAACGGCACACGCGCGCGATCGGAAGATGAATGCAATGAGCTTGTAAAATATTTCCTAACCGCGTGTTAAAAACTATCCGAAAACCGCGATTTATTTTGGTCAATAACCGAATCCGGAGGGCTAATTTCGACATTTTCCGTCTCCGCACGATTTCCAGTTAACCGCAAACCGTACAAAATAACTGGATATAACCGAAATCCGACCTCAAAATATGGCTAAAACCGCATAACCGCGAAACTATAATAGGCCCCCTATGCAGGCGCGGTCGTAGACGTTTTTGTGGGAGTGGTCGATATACGAATTTTTGATGCGATTCCACAGTTAATTCGGTGACTTTCGTAATATTTGCCGCCTTATAATCCATCCAAAAATTGCAAGGCTGCAAATAAAGTAGGTGTGTCCCTTTGTTCAGGCTACACCCTAGATCATCTTGCTCTAACAGCTTACCAGAAAGTGTATGAGAATATTTTGCAAACCAGGTTGCGTGAAAGAACATGGGAAATGGCGCTCGGTTGGTTGCGTAGTGACTTTGAAAATTTTTCATATATAGTTCTATTGCCTCTTCCTCGTTGGCTGGTGGTGCGCATGCGTCAACCATGCTACACAGTCCTCCTGCGAGATCAATCCAGTCAATCATAGGCACTTCCCATAATCCTGGATATGAATCTAAAAATTGAAGCATATAGCATGTTTGTGATTAGCAAACTAAAGGTCGCGGGTTCGATTCGCACAGCGGGCAAGCAAACATTTCAGTTTGCGCAGTGTGGACACACTCGGAGACAACATCAAAAACATCAGATATATGGCTGACTATTACAACACTATACCTTCAGGGCAGGGTGGTATGACACATTCTTGAGTTGAACTATAGTCAAACGTGTACGGCCATAGGGGAGGGTTTCTGTTAGGGGTGGGCATTGAAGACTCGAAAAGGAACTTCGCATCGTTTAACACCTTAAACTCATTTTCGCCACCGATTTGTAAAAATGGAGCTCGGAAGCCTTTCACGTCTTCTAGGGCTACGAAGCCAACTTTATTTAGAATTTCACGCTGTCCTACGATCTCTTGTTGCCATTGAGTGTAGCTAGCGTTTTTCCACCATGGGATTGGCGTGCGATGTGTGATGGTATGATCAGAGATAGCGTGGCGTTGATGGTAGAGTGAATTGACCATAACATAATCTGTCCATTCGTGCGAGACAAAGAACGTCGCTGAGATAGGGCAACCGTTCGGGTTAACTACGCCAGGGAACAGTGTTTGGTAGTACTTTATGTTTTGTCCGTTGACCGCATCGTCGAAACTGACCATGACAATTTGTGGGATTTTCGATGCAGGCAAATCGCCAGGGACTTTCGTACTAGAACAGCGACAATCAGGAAGCTTGCATTTCGCCGGATCGCACGGCGTTGCAGGGTCGCTAGCCGGACGACACAGGATGCCAGGAATTACGGCGATGCCGAATAGAGCTGTAAGAATACTGTACTTCATTTTGAGAAACTTCGACTAGTAAAGAGCACTAGATTTTTCCTCCTAGGCGTAGGTTTGTCCCTTCGAGTACCTCCGGAAGTGAGTGACCAGCAGCAAGTCTCAACTTGTCTAGTTTTGGTTGACTTTTCGCTACAGCTGTGAAATTCGTTTACAAACAAGTTAATGCTTGAAACAGGACTCCTGTCAGGAGAGCAGTAGAATTGTGACTGACAAACTCAAACCTTCTATCCTTTTATCTAGCTCACCTTCTATAAATAGTGCGCAGAAGCAAGATTTCTGAGTAAGCAATAAATTAGAATTTCTATTCTGTGGAAATCTCATGACTTCCGCGTGAGTAAATAAATTCTGAGTAAACAGGAAAGAAGATACGTAGTGGTCTCAAGTATCATTAATATTACAAAGGAAATTAAACAATCATTATATTGTTGCCTTGATATCACGGTAATAAACGCCCATTCTATGCGCCCATTTCACTGAAAATTATGGAGAATTTTGGACATCTCGCAGTTGAGGGATATTTACCCATACAAGAACTTGCGGCTAGAGCTCGACAACTGGACTCTGATTGGTTAAATAACTTCCACTACGATTGGCTACAATGTGAATCCATACACCGCTCATGATTGGCTAATATGGAATGTATTTTTCACAAAGAGGGAAGAACTTCAACACCACGCTTGTGCGCATACGTATATTTCAATAAAACTCCAATTAAACTCAAGCTTAGTAAATTACAAGTGCAAAAAATATAAAAAAACATCCTCCGATAACTTTGAAAACAAATGAAAACAAAATTTTCTCATGCATATTACAAACCTGCTAGAACCAGTCTCCTAAAGTGCGCAGACAACGGTCGTGTTTCAAGATGGCGGCTGGATTTTGAAAACATACTCAAATATATAAAAGTTTTTAACGTTTTAAGAAGTTAGGAAAACGTCGAGCGTCGTTTTAATACAGCAGAATTAAAGTTGAATTATTTTTCTATTGGATTCTGCTATGTAACTTCCGCGAAAGGTCGTTTAATGTGTATAAAACACCGAGAATTCAAGCCTGTCAACAATAAGTCAATAACTATAAATAATTGTTTTTGTTGTTTATAAAATTAATTAATTTAAAAAATCGATAACTATGTGATCAACGTCCATCCCATACGACAAAGGTAGAAAGGGTAAGTTACTTAGTGTATTTTGTATAAAATTGTATAAAATTTTGTATTAAAATGTTTAGTGTATAAAATTTGAGGAATACTTATTTTATATTTTTATGTATTATAATGTGCTGTATTTTATTCCAGGTGACTATATGTCCGGCAGCCGGACAATGTTTTGAAAAAACTAAATGTCCAGCAGTGAGCAGTATAGTGACTATAGTTAAAGGTGCTGTGACTGCTGTCTTAAGTCCGTAATGTAAACAAACGCTTTGTGTACATTTTGAACTGCTATATTTGTAAAATATGATATACGAACTGAATATATAACACTGTTCTGGTTTAGTATGCTCGTAAATGAATATAAACCAGAGTTTCAATTCAGAAAAAGTTCAAAAGATGCGAAATTTGGGCAATGTTTACATCTGTGGGTCCCCCTTTGTTCTGAGCAGAACGGATGCGCAGAACGGATCTTTAAAGTTGAATTTTTATAGGATAAACCGACTTACTGACCCCAAACCATCTCTAACCCCTAACCTTTTGAGAGTTTATAGAAAAGCCGGAAAAAAAAAGTTAAAAAAATTTTAATAAAAAAAACAATACTAAGTCAGACAAAACACATCCCGAATACGCTAACGGCAAGCTCAGTAAAAGCGCAAAGAAAAGTTTTTATATTGAACTATAGTCACTATACTGCTGGACATTTAGTTTTTTCAAAACATTGTCCGGCTGCCGGACATATAGTCACTTCATATTTTATTCATAGTATCAACTATCAAGATTTATTATGGCTGGTTTGGGTGAGTCCGAAATAGAGTCTTTCCCATCATTTGGGCAACTTCAGGGAGAACAATTTATCCAAAGTAAGCAAGAGAACAAGCATGCCAAGGAAAAGATCAGACCAAGGTTTGTCAACTAACTGTACTATATAAGGGCCTTCAGACAGTAGCGATTGGTGATATTCACAATCACCATTATTTAGATTGTCTATATTCTCTGTGGAAAGACAGTACCCCAAAAATGGCAGATATTGACCCGCGGCCGCATGTGAAAGGCTAATAACCCTTAGAAGTTCTTATGTCATGCAATATGCAAGATAATGCATAATACAAGATGCATAGACGGATTTTGTGGGGGGTGCAGGGGGGTGCTACCCCCCAATATTAGCTATAACCCCCCCAAACAAAATGTCCACCCCTCCAAAAAAAATTTTCAACTCCCCCCAATATTCGGCATAATAAAAAAATAATTAAATAGTCCACTCCAACATGCAGAGTGTTGATGATACAAAATAAACGTAGGAGTACACTCAAATAGAAAAAGACAGTGCAATACTCTGAAACTAATCGCTCCTCGCTTGCATTCACTGGTTTATTGGAGCAATTGTAAAGTTTTGAAACTCTACATACACTACTACTCCTGAATAGAGTTTGCAGTGCCTTGTCATGCAAATAGCTTGTTTGCAAGGAACGTTTGGAATTTTTACAAACATTATTTTTAGTTTTTAATTCTTTTAGGAAATAGACTTGCCTAGATTTTACACCCCAAATATTATTTACATCGGAATTGCATCATAAATTGTACTCGGATTCAAACGGCACAATGTCAATGACTTTATAAAAGTAAAAGCATATTGTGTATTGGCCTATTGGCCGAGTTTACACTTTTACAGGTTCATTTAACTTTAACTCGCTCAAGTCTCAACAGACAATCGGACATGCCAAATCCATTGATATGACAACTTCAAAAAACTTTTTTTCGAAGCTAGAAATCATGATTTTTTCAAAATTTTCCAGGGATACTTTGTTTTCTGCTCTCTAGATTCCCCCTCGCGGCTCTAGTGCTCCACCCCTGGAATATAGACCTTACTGGGGTTTGGTGACACTTTGTGTTGCTTCAGTCACCTGCTCACGGCTCACCCCCCTAAAATTTCTGGCACCACCCCAGTAATAAATATGAAAATCCGTCTATGACAAGATGACTGAAAAATGGCAAACTTCACAGGGCTATATTATCTGCATTTTACAACATTTTGCAACGAAACTTCGGAATATTACTAATTTTGTGATACTCTTTCAAGCTGTGATGAAATTTTTGTCTAGACTTGTCTAGATCAAAATTTTGTTTATTAGGTAAATAGGTCCATTTTCAATCCATCAAAACTTTAGGTATATGGATTGCATGTTTTGCAATGTGGGAACATGTGGGTCAAATATTCATTGTCTGACAGTGACATGATGTAAGGACTTCTAAGGTCAATTCTTTTGTCTGAAATATTTTTTCTTGATGAGTGGGGTGGTTTTGAAATATAAAGTGACTTATGTCTTTTTCCACATCAGGTCCTCAATTATTCGACATGGTGAATCAAAGCGAAAGAAATCCATGGTGAAGTTTGCTGTTCAAAACATTTTCTGGGGTCTACCACTCGACGAAAAATCTATTGCAGGTGATTATATTCTCACATTGCAATGGGTACAAGTTGAGGGTTAAATTACATCAGCCACAAGACTAGTGAAATATGATTGGCTAATCAGATTAAATGACTATTCATCCTTATATGAAAATAATGATAGTTTAGCTTGGAGTGTCAAGTTTAAAAATTGAGTCTTTTTGTTAAATTTTTATTTTAGCAAAATTCCACCTAAGCTACAAGTTGGTTAAAACAGAATGCAAAATTGTAAGAAATATCTTACATCAACATTGCTTTCAAGAGGTACATTAATTAAATTGAATTATACAGGGTGTCTAAAAAAACACTATGGAAATTCAACAGGCTGCCGTGCATCATAAACGTGGCTAAACAATTCAATTTTTACATAGGACGAAAGAACAGTTATTAAGCTTCTCAATGATACTTTTTAAATCGTAATGATGAGAAATGGCCACATACTCGCCAAATAGAAATTGCCGGTCGAAATCACATTCTTCCACCATTGAGAGTTGCATGGAAAACAAACAATAAACAATTCCCCAGAGGGAATTAAAATTGAATGTTAAATTATCTAAAATAAGCTCAACTAGTCAATCTTTGTCTTAGTGAGACCATAAGAACGTCCATTATTCCATTAAACATGGTTCCATTAATTTAACCACTGAACAGAGAACATTCGTAATCAAAACGTTTTACGAAACAAGTACCTTGCAGAAGGCTTGCGTTGCTTTTGGATTGATTAACTTTGCATATTTAATGTATTTCAATGGACCATTTGTATTATAGACTAAATTTTGATCTAGACAAAATTTCATCACAGCTTGAAAGAGCATAACAAAATTAGTAATATTCCAAAGTTTCGTTGCAAAATGTTGTAAAATGCGGATAATATAGCCTTGCGAAATTTGCAATTTTCAGTCATTTTGTATTGCAATTTGCTGCCAAATTTGCCCGAGATTAACGTGTTGCCATCCCAAATAAAAGAGAAAATGCGGGGGAAAATAACGCACCGAGAATTGTGCTGTGAAGTGGGCGAGATATACGATGAAATCGTTCACTTCCGAAGAAACATTTTTAAAATCCCGTTCGGTAGAGCAGGCAAAGATTACATAACTGAATTAACTTACTGGCTCAAACAATTTAACTCCAATGCTGAGTTGAACTCAATTGAATTAAAAGTATTTATGATACTTCCTTCGCTGATTTTGCAGAAGCCGTCTGCAAAGTCTAAGAGTAAAGAGCATAGTTCAGCTATCGATCGCAGATTACTCCTATGGAGACAAGGCGACGTATCACTACTAATGAAAGAAGTAAGATTTATTCAAAAGAAATTTAAATCCTCGAGGAAGGCTAGATCTATGGAAGATGTGTCTAAAACCTTTGCAAAATTGGTCATGCAAGGAAAAATCACGGCTGCTATAAAGATGTTAGATAAAGAGAGTTCATCCGGTTTATGTAATCTATCGCCAGAAGTCATTAAAGAGCTTAAACAGAAACACCCAACAGCTGCAGAGGTGCAAGAGGGGAGCCTTT
>CACRXK020000956.1:0-63268 GCA_902702795.2 Paramuricea clavata | reverse complement strand
GAAATGAGGGTGGGATGGGGGAGATGAGGGTTGGATGGGGGAAATGAGGGAGGGATAGGGGAGATGAGGGTTGGATGGGGGAAATGAGGGAGGGATAGGGGAGATGAAGGTGGTATGGAGGAGATGAGGGTGGGATACAGATTTTCAGGGAATGTCAAGGGGAGATCATTGCAATTGATAGATGAAGGTGGGAGAGATTTTACCAACCTCGTTCCCAGGGTATTTGCTCTTGGGAACGAGGTTGAGGTTTTACTACAGGAGGAAGTAATTTTCCATCAAGGGAGTGGAAGAGGGGGTGGGGGTATAGATTTCCTCAAAGAAAGGCATTTTTTATATGCCCAGGAGGAAGTTTAGATTTTTCATTGGAGGAGTGGGAGAAACTCTTCTTTGGAAAGAGAACAGATCTTGTGGGGTCAGGGAGAGAAAAGTTTTCATTTTGCAAATTTTATTCCAGTGAATTTCATTAAAGCAATCAACTTACCATCCAGTAGCAAAGCACTCAAATGTCACTTCTTCTTTACTTCTAACACGTCTGTCCTTTGGACCCAACATAACTGTACCATAGACATCAGTGGTTTGCAAACTTCCTACAAGTAAAATATATCATTTATATTAACACCTAACACTTTTCCTTTGACAAGTAAAATCATCTCATGTTGGACAGACTGTGTGATAGTTAAATGAGGACATGCGCTAGCTCTATTATAGATAAAGATGAAACCTGAGAACAATAAGAAATCTACAGTATTTGGTAAAGTCAAACTGAAAGAACTCTTAATCTGAGACAAAACAATTTTGACCAGATTGCGTATTGTAGGAATCACACCACCTGGGTCATGGAGTACTCCCCCGGAAAATTTTTAAAATTTGGGTCTCTGAAATGGCATTTCCACCATTCTGAGAAAACATTCTGGAAAATTTTTAGATTCTCAAAACATTTAAAAATTCAGAATATGTAATATTGGCTATTCCACTATTGTCAACTGGTGATACCCAACTGAATTCCTTAACATAAGTTGGTTAGAATTAGGATAAACGTCATTTTTGCACACACCCCCATGCACCCCTGTTGACCAGAGCCTAGGGGGTGTGCACCCCCCCCCCCCTAAATCCACCACTGGGTTCATTTACAATATTCATCTACACTAATTATTCAATGCTATAATAAAAGAACATACTAGCAACTTGCAAATTTATTGACTCTCTTTGCTGTCTCAATGAGCCTAGTTGCATTTCAAACGAATATTTCCCTGCATCGTTTAGACTTAATTGTGCAATGTACAGGTTGCCGTCCTCGGAAATACTGATACGCTTTGATTCTTGCAATGTCCGTCCATTAAATTTCCAGATAAATGTTGGCTTGGGATATTTTGAATGTTTGTAGCCAGTGTAGATGTATTTCCAGCCTTGATACTGAATCCCACTCATTGTCACATCGTTCTTTTTTATACCACTGGTATCTGAAAATTAAAGTTTGGACCACATCTCAAGTGATTGCATTGAAGGTTGTATACTAGGGCCGCTGCCACAGGGGGGAGGCAAGGCAGGGTGTGGGGGGTGGTCAGAAACTATTGGTCAGAAAAAACTCTTAGCTTTGTGTAGTAAAGTGCATAAAAGAGAAGCATAAAGTATTTTGTACTTACATGCAAGTTGCAATTCAGCCATGTTTGACAAAAGTGACCAGGTATTGTCAGTTATCAAACATCGATAAAACCCATCATCTCTAGTATAATCCGAGGGATTTATTGTCAAATCTCCTGCAATTGTCGCTATAATTGGTGATGAGTCAGCCTTCAGTAGCGCTCCATCTTTATACCACTTGAAATGAACCCGACGATTATCCTGGCTACCACCAACGCAAGCTAAGGTGACAGACCCTGTGTCAATGGCTACACCAGGGTAGTCTGGTAACGCTGGTTTATTACTGAAGAATAATGCTGGGTGGAGACCTAGGAAGATTAATGATCGTCAATATATTAGGCTAACAAACATGTCAGGATTTCAAAGCTGTAGTTAGCTTAAACCTTAGAGATGTGCTGGATCCGGATACCGGTATCCGGTAAAATTTAGACATCCGGCACTATCCGGTATAAATTTGCCAGATATTTACCGGATAGTACTGTAAGATATTTTGTTACAACCATGAAACGGGAAAGTTTACTGGGCGTTTAAAAATTGTGAAACACAAACAATTACTGAGCGTGCACTGCATTACAACGAAATTACGACATATTTTTTTCGTGATACTGAATACCAGTAAACTGATGTAAGGTGAATCATAAGATATGGCCTTGCAAGGTAAAGACAAATAGGTCAAAGAGACAAAAAATGTGTATTACTGTCGTTCCAATTGAAGTGTTGCTCAAATATTGATTCAATACATTACCTTGGGCTGACCAATTCATTTCATCAAGTTCCTCGAGATATTCATACACTTCCTAGTATAATTGTAAACTTACTGTTGAATAGTTTGAATGCACCAATCACCTTTGTTGTTTGTGCAACTAACCAGAAAGGAAGTGACCAGAAATGATCAATTAAACTTGGAATTGGCTCTTTCACAGGAAGTGTATGAATATCTCGAGGAACTTGATAAAATGAATTGGTCAGCCCAAGGTAATGTATTGAATCAATATTTGAGCAACACTTCAATTGGAACGACAGTAAACACATTGCTACATTGGACTAGTTAGTTATAAAAATGTTGTGTTTCTAATAAATTATTGTATGGGAGTATCTGGTTATTATCTGGTATCCAGTTATTATCCGGTATCCGGTCATCATTTTCTCCTGACCGGTATCCGGTAGACTACTATCCGGTATCCGGCAAAACAGTATCCGGCACATCCCTATTAAACCTACTATTCAAAGCAGATTTCCCAACAGTTTTTTTTTAACTTAATAGAAATATTCTTCAGAAATTTTGTCAGGACCAACAGGAGTATCTTTTCTGAAGTTTTGAAATAAACAAACATGTGGAAATACACAAACTAAAACAGCGACTCAATTTTAACCCAGGATTTGCACTAATCCAGCTTTGAACAACCATCTCCTGGGGCTAAACTGGAAATAATTAGTACTGTTGTTACTAAATACTCTCAACTGTCAGCAATTCAGAACTTATCTGTCATGTGATCTATATCAAAACACAGCTTAAACCAATATTTATTTGTAAAACATGTTAGTAACAATTAATTATAAATATCACATTTAAATATAGGACAGATAGATTTTCTCACAAAAAAACTTTGAAAAAACCTTTATTTTTGCATTGTTTTTCTACTATATAAACAGCCAAGGGAACAGTAATGTAATCATGCAAGATTATAAATGATAGCAAGAGTTTGGTCAGATACAAATCTTCAACGCACAATACTGTATATCAACGTGAAATATATTTTCAAACGGCATATAAAGCTGCCTCTATTAACTTTATTTCTCCCCTATAAGCACTTAAGCACTTACAAGCAAACGAAAATGAAATAGTGCACAACTTAGAATATTACAAGGTCAATTGACGAGCTACAATATCTTTGAATGTCTCTCCCTAGGACACTAACATCGTCACTACCTTTAATTAAATATGAAAATATATCAGACGTTGACAGCATTCAAAAGAGAAATCACTATTGATAAAAGGTTTAAACTGCCTGTACCAAACAAAGCGAGACTTCCCGAATTTGATTTTATAAAACCACTTATTAAACAGACTAAAAAATATCGAGGGCAAATATCGCGTTACAATAACAATAGCTTTTATCCGCGAAATATAATCTTTCGTCAGGCCTTCGTCACTTCATAAATACTTTGACAAGACCCAGTTTCACTGTATGCGAAATGTACAAAGACATTTACCCTATACTTTCAGACACTTCAGCGTGAGTTCAAACGTTATCAAACAGTATTAAACGAAGTGTAAAAGACAAGATTTTTTCCCACAGAAATCCGCTTGCCTTACTTCGTGAGTTTATATAGGTTAATAGCGTCTCAAAACACGTAATAAAAATACACAACAGACAAATCACAACATTTAAAGATGTGTATTAAAGCGTATTTTCCCCTCTGCTTTAATATATTGGTCGTGGACATATTTATATCCCCTATATAAAACCACTTTATTTATTATTGATACCCAGGAAATTCGCCATAACATTATCCTTTCTAAACTCTACTGAATTGCTAAGAAATACTCACGTTTTGGTGTTTGAGTCGGGTCTTGACTGGAACATACGAAAATCAAACACGAAAATATTGCCAAGAATTTAAGCGCCATCATTTTTTTAACACCAGTTTATACCGAAGTGGAGTCGTTGCTCTTTATAATTATTCCGATTATTCCCTGTTAAATTGTTGTGAAAACCAACAGCGTTGGACGTGGTTGGACTAACCACAAGCCGATAAAATCTTCACGAAACACAAGCGAGGTTCAGTAGTTGTGTCCTAAGACATTGTTGAAAGTAGCGACTTCGCCGACTTGCAACTGGTGTGAAACAACTCGTTTAAAACGACAGCAAAAAATCCACAAAGATCTCTCAAAGCAAAAAGTCGAATAGCGTAATTACATAAGCAGGAATGTAGAAATGCAAATGAGTTTGGCAACGATTTCATTCGGAAAATAAAGATTAAATTTCGGGCAGTGCTTTCCTGCTACTTGTAACTTGTTTTCAAGCAGTGAGATAAATCGTGCCGTTCTTCACTTTCATTGGTTCTAATTTAATAATTAACTCTCATTTCCGGTTTTTGCAATTTCTCAAAATTGCTGATTCAGCTTCTTTACTTCTGGACTAAATATATGAACTGGACCTTTTCCTGATAGGGAGGCATTTTAATGAGACAATTTAAATACAATCCAATATTGTAATACAATGTAAGGGCTAGATATTCAGACTGCATATAAATTGGTCATTAAAATGCAAATTGCCCCAAGTCAACTTTGGCTAGGCCACTTTTGCTATTGTTTAATTTACAATTTTAGATAACTCACATGCCTAATTATCATTGTTCTAGAAAACAGAAGCATAAAATAGAACAAAGGTAATCAAGTTTTTGAATTATCGACATTAGTGAATAACTCTTATACATAACATTTCTTTTGTTCTATTCTGTGCTTCTGTAAACAGGGCCCGCGGAGCGTATTAGAGAGTGGGGGGGGGGGCTAAAGGGTGAGGTTTAATTAATTTAGAAAGTTTCATTTAGATTTCTATTTTAATAATTTTGGCTGTCAAAAAAAGTGGGGGGGCTAAAGCCCCCCCAGCCCCCCCGTCTCCGCGGTCCCTGGTAAACAGGAACAAGAACTAGGCATGTGAGTTATTTAAAGTGTGAATTGGGTAGCCAAATTTGTCTATCAGGCCACATAAAAAAAAATAGTTGGTTAGCGTCCATAACTTTTGCCAAAAAGTGGGGGGCGGACTTTTTTTTTTAATTTATACTAATTTTTAACGCCTTGGTTTTAGGTCTGAAATTGGATTTTCTTGCGCAGTACTGCAGATATTTCTTGAATTTTTCTTATATATTTCAGAATATGATTCATACCGTCATTTTCGCAACTATATCTTGCAGTTAAACACAATTGACTACAGAAATACTACATATATTAAAGCCTGTTGGTTAATAAAAGTTGGGTTTTTTTAAATAAAAAATAATCCTGAGGGGAACCTTTTTTGTGGGCGGGCGAGGACGCTAACCAACTATTTTTTTATGTGGCCTTATAATATTATTTAACCTCTAATCTATTATGTCCAAACTTTAGTGCAAAATGCAATTTTGTCATTTATTTACACAATATATTTATCTTCAAAGAATACACAGTTATGTAGCAGCAGTATTTATCCTGACCAACTGTGATATAATCTCTAACTTTACTATACATCCAAACATCTCTGATAGCAATCTTTCACAAAAGCCAACAAGAAAATATGTTTTTATTGAGTCTTGTTGTCCTGCTGCATAAAAGGTAATGATAATCTGATTATCTCGTCTTTTTATAACAATGTCTGACACCAAGAGTTCGTAGAACACTCCTTCGATAAACTTTCTTATCATGATATCATCCATTAATCTTGCAGATGCTTCTGAACTTCCAGCCAAACTCCCTGAAACAATGGAAACAAATTTGGTTAGATGCCAAATCATAATTGATAGTAAAAACACAAATCAAAAGCGTACCAGTATGCCAGGAGTCCCATGCTTTCGTCACACCAATTCTATACCCAGGAACTTCGGCTGCCTTGCGTTTTAACTTTGATTTTGGCTGATATGCAAATCTAACTCCAAACAGACTCAATTCTGTCGTCTGTGTTTTTAAACTTGGATAACAACTGCAACATACTCTGTTTAAAAATTCTCTGTGAAATGTACTTCTTATTGCCTGTGAAATAGTACAAGAATTTGGTTAATTGTTCAGAGCCTACTTTCTCTCAAAGGTCCTTTACCACCATCCCTGTTAAGGGGATAAAATGACGTGGGACGGCAGTTAAAACAAGAATGTGCACGGGGTAACTTTCGGTGAGTATTACATATTTCAGTGTGGACCCCACAGCCCACACCAAATTCTACTATTAATGTGTTCAATTATTTTTTTACTCTTTTTAGGCAACATTCTGCACCCACTGCAACTTATTTTAATTACCCGAGATTATTACAGTAAATTACAATAGTAAAAACATAATATTTCAACGTTTATAAAGCAAAAAACCTTACCGGTAAATTTAAAGCACTCTTGAACGCCATATTGTCCGCGCACATCAAGAACCTGGCACTAGTCTTCTATTCAACACAGCAACCCATGTCAAATATTTGTAAAGTACAATTTTTGAAACTTTATACGAAATACTCGAAAACCAATGTCTAAAACATTCTGAAGGTCACAAGATGTCTTTTTTCATGAGATTTAGGTTTAAATTAAGCTGTTACACTTTGTCTTACAGTGAAAATACAAAAAGTGTCCCACTTCCGCTTCTGTAGTTTGTTGTGATTTACTGTAATTTGTTCTGTTTTTCTGTAGCGATTACCGATTTATCGGCAAATACCGCGATAAAACTTAGTTTTCTCTACTTTTTAAATATGATAATTTGTAGCAAAGGGAAATAATACATTTTTCGTTAGTTTCATTGCATAAAAGTACGAAATTTAAATTTTATCGCAGTATTTGCCGATAAATCGGTAATCGCTACAGAAAAACAGAACAAATTACAGTAAATCACAACAAACTACAGAAGCGGAAGTGGGACACTTTTTGTATTTTCACTGTAATTGCTCAAAAAAGTGAATAAATCGATATTTTCTAGATATTTTCGCTAAAAAATATTGCCTTAGCAACAAGAAACCTTAGCAACGTCTAAAAACAAACATGGCGGCTGTTTCCAGCCCAGATTCATTAATTTTTAACGAAATGTCAGAAATAAAAAGCGATACACAGGCCAAACCACAACAAAACATTTACGAAAACATTTCTTTAGATGACTACGATGCCTCAAAGTTAACTCCAGTTTTTTACGGCTGGTTTCCTCGGAAAATGAGCGAAATTTTAGTCACAGACAATGACCACATCTCAAGCGGATCTCAAATGAAGTTAAATTGGGCAAACATGGAGAATGAAAATAGTGAAAAAAGTGACAATGTTTGTGAGTTTGATGCAGCTATTGCTCATCCTGCAACGTTTGGATATATATTACTGGATAAAAAACCAGTGGTAGAGGAGAACGTGGAATGTGAAATTCCGATACCCGATCCGTTGAAATGCAGTCCACGCGAATATTGTGAGTTTTATATCTTCCCACTTCTCTTGCCTGCCCTGGAGAAAATGTTGATTGAAGCCAAGGCAAATAAAGTGTTTGAGGTACAAGGAATAATATATTTCTGCTGTTCCAGTCCAGGTTCTTTCTCGTAGTAACCAGTTGCACTGCCAAGGGGGTGATGGGGTGGCCTGCCCTCCTATTTATTTCTAATTAATTGAATGCATAAATTAAAGTCATGGACACTATGCTAACTATACGTGTTGTTTTTAGAAAAGACGGACAAAGTTCAATGCCTGTGACTTTCTGACAAGTTATTTATACAGGTTGGCGACGATTGAGATTGTTTAAGTATAAACTTATACAATGTGATTTTAATGTTAACCATCTGTTTATCCATCTAGTCACAATCCAAATTTTAATGACAGAGAAGGAATTGAATTGGAGGAAATACCTTTTGTACAAGAAATTTTGGCAATCAAGTACGAATCCCTTGCTATATTAAAATGAACATACTAGAAAATGGTTCAGACTATTCTAAAACCAACATTTCCTTTGGCCTCAAAGCTACTAATCCTGCTAATTGCTTTTCAACATCTACATAAAGGTTTAAAGTGCCCCTCCCAGAAAGCTTGCCCCTCTTAGGTCAAGAACATGGTGAAACTGTGCTCCTGTGTGCATGTATAAATATTGATTAAACCATTATAATAAATGTACTTGCTTTCTTCACAGCCCTCGCCCACCAATACCACTCTCGCTTCTTCTTTCTGATGACGACGCAGCAACAATCATTCAATCATTTTATAAAGGATATAAAGTAAGTATAAAATCTACTATCCAAATCTTACTTTGAGTGGCAATTTATAAACATTTATTAGGTCTAAAAATGGTCTAATAAATGTTTATACATTTCCACTCAATAATTTCCATCTACTGTACAATAATTCCCTTCAACTACTATTCGATGCCAAGAAAATCTTGATATTTACCCATAACCTACACATGGCAGTACCCTAATATGTATATACATGAACTTGTGGTCAGAGCTCGATAACTGGCCTCTGTAGCTCAGTTGGTTACAGGGATGCCAGAAGTTGCTGAGGGCAAGGGGTGCAATTGGTTAACAAGAGGGCATACGCCTTAATAAAAGGGCACCAATGAAAATGAAAGGGCGTCATGATCCTACATTCGTGTCGACCTCCCTCCCCGTCACCAAATTTTTTCGGACCGAATACAATTATTTAGGCACAATTCCTCCGTAATTTCTCGCCAAAAATTCCATAAGTAATGCTTTCCGTTTCACCTTTCGCCAAATGGATAACAATTTTGCCGAATTCCTGATGACTGCATGGGGGGTGAAACACCCCCACACACATCCTCGAAAGACGTTTAATTCTGTCTGTTGCAAAAGTTTTGTGCACCCGTTACACCCATAGTCTGCACCCGCACTGCACCCACAAAGTTGAAAATGCAAAAGGCAAGGGGTGCACTTGCACCCGTGGTTCCGGCATCCCTGGTTGGTTAGGTGCTGCACCGGAATCGCAGGGCCGCAGGTTCAATTCCTACCGGGACCTAAGGTCGAATAAATGTATATAAATTTCCACTCAATAATTTCCATCTCCAACACCCTTCAACTATTATACATGATTACAATATTAGGTTCGAAAAGAGCCAGAAGTGCAAGAACTAAGACAATATCAGAGAGATATGAGAGAGGTACGCCATTAAATATTCAATTAGTTCAGACGGTTTGTACAAATTATACGTCTTTTCTAATCAAAGAAAAAATTGATGAATGGTTATAACTGACTATAATGATTACATAAATTATTTTCTCCTTAGGAAGAATGTGAAATCAATTTCAAAGTTGAAGATTTCTGGCGTAAACACTCAATGCACGAGGACAATTGATAAAATAGTTATTTGTGTTCATATTTATTATTTTAATGTATAGACTGTAGTATGTTTGAGAAATACAAATTATATTTAAATAATCCATGTATTCTTGTAGTTCCTTGTACGTTTTGATTCAAAACTTTTTTACATACAACCAGTAACAATTATTCATCTCAGCTGTTCAGAGATTTTAGCAAGAATGACATTGTTATGTCCCTTTCAACAACTTGCCATCTGTTGCATATTGTGGACAGTTTAGTTGACTTTTTGTTGATAACTACTAAAGCAATGCACCAATGCAATGTAATAAAACATTTATGTATGCTTCGTACTATAATTGTCATTTTTGTTGAAGTCTGATATCTTCTGCCTTAATGGACAGTATTTACAACACACAGGCTTCAACAATTTTCTAGTAGTCTGTACCTTTCACAACCAATCCAGTATGCACCAGACAAACTGTTTACTATACTTTCAGTAGATCTGCTTTTGACTTGGTACACTATAAAAACAAGAAATTGAAGTGATTGAGAAATGAAACATAGCCAGTCAAGTAACAGCAATCTCAACCAATCAAGACATGGTACCTTGTTTGCATAATGGCCTTTTTCACCACACTAGAACACAAATAAATTTGGGCACTGAATTTTACTAAAGCCACCACAAGTCACAGAACAAATGACAGCATTATAATTCCAGCATTGGAAGACACATTAGAACACAGGGTGTTAGCCAGAAGTAAAAAAAAATATGCAATAAGGCCTATTGAAAAAATATTTCTGTTTTTCATCGCCGCTAGCCTGTGCACATCCTGTATTACCCTGTACTACAGTAATACTGTAGTACAGGGTAATACAGGATGTGCACAGGCTACATCGCCGCCTGCCCCTGAAAATTTGGCTGCCCGAAATTTTTTTTAAAATATTCTCGGTTTTTGTCAGGAGCCGTCGGAAAATAATCGGATACCGAGCAGTGGGCGCCATGATGCACTGTCCTTTTTGATATTTTCATAATACTTTCATAATAAGTCAAGCATGCCATTTATTGTTACGCAAATTAGATCTGGTGCGCAGGTTTTGAAGCCCTGGATAGGCGCAAGAGTGGCAGATAATGCTATACTCTGAACAATGATAAAAAGAAAAAAATGAGTATAAAAAGAAAAAAAATTCTGCCCGCCTGCCCCAATTCTATTCCAAACAAATGATGAAAAAAAGAAATATTATTTTAATAAGCCTTACCTGAAAAATTGGGAAATTTATTTTAGCCTGAAGCTGGGCATTTCTTAGTCTCCTACGCATACCTACTTAGCGGGCTGAGCCCTCACGTAAGGTATGCTTACTTTGGCCAAGAATTCCTTTCCTCAAAATTAGCCAATCACAGCTTTACCCACGAAAATTGTGGGGCTTGAGACCTTTGACCTTGAGTTGTCCAAAACATTTTGAACATTTTGAACAATTTTGAACATTTCATATCTACATTTGTACGTATTCATATCTTAAACCGATTATCTGCGAGAGCTGAGAGATTTGTGATTTGTTATACATATATACCAGTCTACAAATTTACAATATGGAATTTGTTAGAATTGAAATACAGAAATACTGTTAGAATTTATCGAGCTATTGTTTTGAACAGACAGACTAGACAGTGTAGTATTAAAACTCGAACAATATCACCTAAAATATTTCGCGATGTTTTTATTACTTTACAAGCGTTTGCAGGTGTTACTGTGACACGGTTAATATACTGGACAAAGACGTCAAGACAAAGTTATAAAGTTACAGTGTACATTTTAATACTGCAGGTGTAGATCATAGATTTATAAATACTAATTGCATGAAAATTTATAATACAGAATCCAGCCTATATAAAATACTGAATTGATTCATTGCACATTTCGGTTTCTAAGTTTGTATATGACTAGCCAGTTTATAAAGTTTAATAAAATCGTAATTACAAAAGTCGCTCTGATATTGAACGTTCGGAAACTTATAGTATACAATATAATATATTGAATATACATGCCGTCACGCAGTCGCGTCAAGTTCAAAACAATTATTACCAGTGAATAGTTTTATATACATTTAAGCCTTCGACCTATCGCGTACATTCGTTGGAAATATATTCAATATTTTCTACTTCGACTGCTATTGATAAAAAAAACTCGATCTGTTCACATTTATGGCCATTTAAATATGTATATATAGCGTACATTATTCGATTATCGCACGCTCCTTGTTTACACTTTACAGTTGACATTCAAAGTGGGCGTTGTCTAGTGTATTTGAATGCTATTGGCTAATGGAATACAATGGGAAGGCAAATTGCTAGCCAAAGTAAGCAGACCGTACGTGGCAGGCCCAAACCCGCTAAAGTAGATCTGCATAGGAGACTAGGCATTTCTTTGTGGGGGGTCTGGGGGCATGCGGTTGCCCCCTCTCGATTTTTAAAATTTTTGTATCTTTGAAATGGCATTTCCCGCATTTTGGGAGTAATTTTGAGCAAATGTAGTTATAAACATGTTTTTAATGGCGTATTATATAACAACATTGAATTTCTATAACTATTTTTTGGCTGACCCAATTTGGGAAATTGCAACCTCAAGGTAATTGGGAAAACCATGTAACGCGGAATTTTTGACTGTAGCTAACACCCTGGAACAATTAATTAGAGCAATTACCTTAAAACATGTGACAGTTTCCAGTGGTCTCCAGGGAAGTCGTGGCATGGGCTGTGACCCATCTGCTGCGGGCCGGATGTGAATCTGAACGTTGGCTGTTGCTGGACCGGGAATGAAATGTGGATTATGGAAACCTGGCACCATTCCCTGGAAAATATCAAGTAAAAACATCAAAATAAGAAGAGGTGTTGGTCATTAGTGCATGTGTTATTGACCTCAGACTGAGGTTCCATTCCTGTGATATACAGATATCTGATTAACCCATTAATTAAGCGGCAGAGCTTTCCCATTGTCAAGTAATATTGTCTGGCATTGCCACATTAGACAAGTAAAAAAAATAAGTAGGGCACATGGACCCATTAAGCTGCAGAGCTTCCACATTGACAAGTAATATTGTCTGGCATTGCTGCATTAGACAAGTGAAAAAAATAAGTAGGGCACATGGGCCCACTCACATTGACAAGTAATATTGTCTGGCATTGCCACATTAGACAAGTAAAAAAAATAAGTAGGGCACATGGGCCCATTAAGCTGCAGAGCTTCCACATTGACAAATAATATTGTCTGGCATTGCCGCATTAGACAAGTAAAAAAAAAAGTAGGGCGCAGGCCCATTAAGCTGCAGAGCTTCCCCACCGACAAGTAATATTGTCTGGCATTAGACAAGTAAAAAAAAAGTAGGGCACACTGGGGAGAATTGTGGCTCAATGGTTTAATATAATTTCACTTCAGTCACATGTGAGAAGAGTGCTTTCACTGTGGCAAACCTACAGGTTTCCTGCAGTTTCCTCCTTTAGTAACGCCAGGTCAATAAAAGATGATGCTTACTGAACATATGGAAACAACTGACAGAGACATACAAGACAAGAATACAAGTCAGAATGAGGAATTACCGGTGGACGTAGTATTTCGGGTTGAGTATTCAAAGGGCATGTAGATATTTTATGTCCAGGTTGAAAGCATCGATGACAGATCACTTTTTTCATCATAATGTCAGGGTAATCTGTGCTCACAGGCAGTTCAAATCTTGGACTGAAAGATGAATGAGTTGTAGTTATTACACAAGCTAATGTAAATATCCATGGGTATTTATCATAGTTGCTCAAAATGGGTTAATATCTTTGAAGCCTGGAATGTGCAGGGAAGATCTTTTGTCAGTGGTTAGTAATATTGTTCTACTTACTGCATATATTTGCATTGCTTTCCTTCAGGACAGAATCCACACAAATAGTTAACACACAACACTCTTCTAACATGTCGATGACGACAGTGTGGACCTACAGCAAACATCACCATACGACTACATTATGACTACATTATAACTACACAAGGTCTGCTAAAATTTGGTATTATTCATAAACAAAGAGATATACATAAATATTATGGACTAAGGCTTTACATA
Organism: Paramuricea clavata; assembly: GCA_902702795.2. NCBI lineage: Eukaryota > Metazoa > Cnidaria > Anthozoa > Malacalcyonacea > Plexauridae > Paramuricea > Paramuricea clavata. The sequence goes on along the minus strand of CACRXK020000956.1, from coordinate 49,557 downwards.
CCATGTTTACAAAATCCTCTATCATACCAGGGACAATCTCGGATTCTTGACTCAGGATCAACATGAAGATACTGACATTCTTTGTTCATACATTCACCTGAAGAAAACATATTTTATAATAGAATGTTGATACACTAACCCTTTAAGTGAAATGCACCCTGATGTGCCATTACATTATTATTTTGCCCATGCATCCTGTTGATTAACCCTTTAAGTGGCAATGCACCCTGATGTACCCTAGCTACTTTATTATTTTAATCTGTCTAACGCCAGACAATTTTGCCCATCAAGGAGAGCATGCTGCCACTCAATGGGTTAATACCTGTACACTATTAGAGTTTTTGCATGATTGTGGTACTGGTATTGAAAATGAGTAACTCGGCCATGAAGCAACCTCTGTAACAGAACAATTCTAAAGTGATAAAGCTATCTATTCAAGTAATATCACTTACCAAATTTTGTATAAAAATAACACTCAGGCATCTTCGACATGTCATATTCGTGAAGAAATTCACATTGGTCCCCTTTCTTACATAAGCCTCTCAACCAATGTTTACAAACAATTGTTTTTTCTCCCTTTGTGTGTCGAAATGGGCAGTAACTGCCACGAATGCAGTTGTTCTTCAGGAAGAATTCGCATACTGCAGCACCAGATTCTATGAAAAATGATGTGTGGTTAGAGAGTCGAATCTCAATGGTTGGGTTGTTAGAACATGGTACCATCATTTGCATATTACGATGAACAGTCACAGATAAAAATATTGTATTTTCTCGCAAGAAACTTACATGTTTGTCAACACAAACACTGCTATAAACAGTGTTACATGCAATATATGAGGACAATCAACAATGATTTTATCTGCAACTCTGATCTCGCCAATTATGAAAACTGGAGTGCAAACTAAACCTATACTGTTATACATAAGATGTAATTTTAACTAAACAGTCTAATGCATGTACAACAATCAACTGCAGACTTCATTGTATGTTCTTCAAACTATCCCACAACATATTCCAGACTAGATAAAGTCAACAAACAAGTATTTTAAAACACAAAATGTCACTCACTATCCATGCCAGGGAATGGCAAAGGTTGCGTGCCCAGTTGCTGTGAGAGGGCAGCTTCCACATCAAACACGATATCACTCACATCTGCTACGACTGACAACATTATTATAACCCAAAATTTGAAGAAATATGAAGAGAAAATTACAAAAATACGAGAAAATATACAGCTAAAAATGTTCACAAATCTACACTTCCAACGTTACGGTGTAGTCCGAACCAAAACCGGTTGACAACGAACATGTCGCGATATCATTCCGATGTCATAGCCTGATTTGCCCTACTTTTTCGCCGCCCTATGCATCCCACCCGAATTACCGTCGATCGCATCTACGGATGAACACTCGCAGTTGGACGTAATTATGGCAAATGTGATGCAATGAATGACATGCAAAAGACTTAGAATTGTTTACTTCTGAAAAGCGACTCTATACGTTTGTGCGCGAGTTCACTCATTTGCATCCGTCAGGAACACAAAATCATAATTATAAGAATATTTAATATTTATACTGGATACCAAATCAGTTACAACTGTTATCAACAAACAAACAACAAACAAACCAACAAGTCTCGGACCGAATTAAAAAGCCTTCTCATTATTGTCGAACTTTCTCTTAGCCTCAGTTTATTAGTAGACTTTTTTGTGTTAATATTAATGACCAATAACAAGGCTTAACATTTTTTATTAAAAACGACGTTCCGGAGTTTACTCCATCATCAGATTAACAGACTACAATATATTGTCTAAACAGCTTGCGACGTCGCCTGTTAAGCCTCGTACTTGGTCATTAGCGAGCTTAAGATGTACCAAATCTACGACGCGGACGTGACATAAAAACCGTTGCTAATGCTTGGAATCCAGTTTTATTTTGCTTCACTAGTGTGTCTCTGATTTTGTTTATCAACTGGAGGCCATAATTTTTATCCGTGTAATGAAACTGTGGGAATAGTTACAGTTTTTCTTGACGTCCGCGTCGTAGATGTGGTGCATCTTAAGCTCGCTAATAATAATAACAACACAAAAAAGCCTTCTCGTTGTTAGCAAAGTAAATAACATTTTCTGAGAACTCTCTAAAGTGTTTTTCAAAGTTTGCAGTTCATTTCTTCTCAGGAATGAGGAATCCCAGTTGCTTGCGAGTAGCTAGGAGGTGGGGGATCAGAGGAGAGAGGGGGATACAAGGGAGCTACCATGGGCGGAGCGCTGGGGTATGGTAGGCCAGGCATACCGTATTGCTGGGTATTAAAACCATAGGTGGGTGCAGTGGGCTGGCCTGTGTTATAAGGATCATAGACAAAGAACAAGCTATGTGAATCTCTGGGATACTGCAACTTTTTCCCTGTTTCAGCGACAACCGTGTCATCTTTTTCAATCCACTCCGAGGAAACATCGCCACAAATATACAATCGCCATCCCTTCTTGTAGAATTCTTCAACAACATGAGAGATGATACTCTTGGCATGTACAGTATCGTTGCGTACACCTCCGTGCCACGGCTCGCAAAATAACTTCATCTGCCAAACATTTCCAAACGGAAACTCTTTCTCCTTCTCGCTTTCATAACCTTGGCCCCAACGTGACAACACAGTCCGTTTAAATAAGTCAACCATGTCGGGCTTCATGTTAATCAGACGGAACTTATCTTTGTCAGCCAAGGCGAGGCACGTGATTGGATCATTACGAGGTTGCGCTTGCTGAAACACCAAGACACTCTTACTCCCTCCCCGTCGACTCATCTCAATCGCGGCTATGGCATGCCATCCTTTCTCTCTCATTGCCTCCAGCACTTTTAGAACCAAATACCTCGCTTTGATAGACTCGTCACTTGTTGAATGCCATGGAATGCCGGCCAATTTGAATTCCCAACTGCCATACCAATCCTTCTCTTTTTGAATCTTATCTGGCCCCCAAATGGACACGATGACTTGCCTTATACGAGAAATGACATCTTCTTTCACTTTGATAAGACGTAGTCGATCATCACGATTTAGACTGATGGTGCAGAAGTCTGTCGACTCGCCAGGAACGATGGTCGGGTCGAATTTGAAGAAGAGGGAATCGGTGGTACATTTGGTATTTACATTACACACAAATGCCCACTGGTGACGGCGGAGTGTTGCGATGATTTCCTGAATCAGGATTTTCGACTGGATTGCTTCCTCTTCGGATGATTTCCAAGGTGTGCCAGAGAGTTTAACTTTCAAGACTCCGTCACTGTATGTCCATCCTCTGTGTCCTAGCCGCCAGGCGATCTGAATCGCTTCTCGCAGAGGTTGTTCCAAATTCGCGGGAAGATTGACAAACAGCAAACTATCGTTGCTGCTCAAACCAATTCCAATGTAGGGTAAAGTTGAGAATTCCGGTGCACTTTTTCTCAAGAATATCGTACTCTGTTCGAATTTCCTCCCAATTTGAGCGGTTTGAACGACTTTCCAACCGACGGCAGCCAATCTTTCCAAGATCTTGCCAATCATTTGTCGTAGTTGCGTTGACGTTTCTTCATTGGCTTGGATAAACGGTTGACCCCCTAGCCTGAACCAGGTCACACTCCCACAATCATGCTCCACTGGGATAAGGCCCTGTTTCCAAGTTTCGTTGATCGCTTCTTGTATGGCATTCGCTCCTGCCTCATCTAAATGAACTGCCGTGATGTCACTCCCTTGTTGTAATGAGATGCAAGTCGTCGCAAAGTTCGCGCTCGCCGGAGGGACTGGGTTCGAAACACCAGCTCCCATTCTGGATTAATCTGAAAATTTGAAATAAATTTATTATATACGCAATGCTCTGGTTAAGTAGAGAACTTTAATATTGTGTGATACAGGGGGAAGCGTGTTGAAAACGAGGCTCTAGCTTAGTCCGCTGACCAGGTAAACACGACATTACCAGCCTTAGACCAAAGGATGAGATACAGATACGAGGTTCTCTCCTCCGCAGAGGCTTTTAAATAATTTTTGTAGTAATCTTAAGCTCTCCTGTCAGAAAACGTAAACAAGATAAGGGGTTTATATCACTTTTCAGCTGAATGAAAGAGTTGACGAATGACGTTTCTATTTAACTGCATATTTAAGTGCCTTCGTCTGTTCATTTCTCATTTCTGCTCTGCTCGCTGTAAAGTGGCCACAGACTATCAAATATGTAAAATATTTTAAACATCGTGTTTACGGAGTTACGTAGAGAACCGCAGACATAAACGTAAAGTTCGTATTGAAGTTATTGAAGCTATGCGTGTGGCTATGCCACAAATGCATCTGATTCTCCATCAGACAGTGGGTAACCCGAGTGTCAGGCTTTGATAGAATTCGAAGGCCTGCAGGATACACAGGTTAGACTGTGGAGTGTGGGATTCAAGGCTTTTCGTCACAGCGTGAGCGGCTTATATCCTAAGGCTTCCTATTAGGCCAAGGAATACATACACATTGTGTGAACTATTTTTCACATCCTCAAATACCTGAAAGGCTTTATATTTAAAGACCACTACCTCCACTAAAGAGCTAGGGTTTGAAATCGATACATTGCCACATTGGTACAATAAATATGAATTCGTGTCTCTGCTTGCATTGCAGCGATACAGTAAATTGTGACTATTAACATACATAACACTGACTAAGATCATGCAAGATTAAAACATAAGGCGTTAACTAACCTTACCGATGTTTATATCGCTGAAAAAATGGATAGAATCCACAGTTAGGCCCGGTTTAGACGCCGTGCTTTTCATGAGCCGAACTTAATGCAAATGAGCTTAAACAAAGAACTTAGTTAATTAACATTAAGTTCGGCTCATGATAAGCACGGCGTCTAAACCGGGCCTAAATGTCTACTTTAAAAACAGTGCGTCGATTTTTCCTCGTTATTCGACACCGCCAAAGGACCCTCGGTTTCAAAAGGCCAGACAAACGTAACCAAAATGCTTTGCTCTTTAAAATATGCAAAATCAGAGATTACGCCAATCATGGCGAGTGTTATCTCAGCGTGAGAGATTTAATGTCAACACTTATTGACACAAAACAAACAATATAGGTCCTTGACCGTAAGTCGCAATGGAAAGGCAATGTGTCGTGTTATGTGAGTTTGACACGTTTTGTCACTGACATAAGAATTAAATTGCAGCACTAAATAATATAGGTGGATTGCAACCAATCTCTTAGGATTTTAAATATATTACTGTCGTTCCAATTGAAGTGTTGCTCAAATATTGATTCAAACATTACCTCGGGCTGACCAATCATTTCATCAAGTTCCTCGAGATATTCATACACTTCCTAGTATAATTGTAAACTTCCTGTTGAATAGTTTGAATGCACCAATCACCTTTGTTGTTTGTGCAACTAACCAATCATAAATAGAAAGGAAGTGACCAGAAATGATCAAATACTTGGAATTAGCTCTTTCACAGGAAGTGTATGAATATCTCGAGGAACTTGATCAAATGAATTGGTCAGCCTGAGGTAATGTATTGAATCAATATTTGAGCAACACTTCAATTGGAACGACAGTAAAACGGCAGCCATGTTGCCGTGTTGGTGCGAAATTCAATCAAAGATAACGAGATTCAGTCTATTAACCGATCGCAGTCATTGTATGTTTCGTGACTTTCGTCTGTTTGTTTTGCCTTTTTAGTCCTTTTAATAATATTGTTCATATTTTTTTGTTCCTAATCCTAGTTGTCGAGACATTTTCTCATAAAATATGCGCATCAGTGCGTATCGTACTGCAAACCGCTATAATACGATTACATGACGTATCCTGCACGTCTCGACAATAATGGCGGTCAATACAAAAACATTGCAATTTGGAAAACTCTGATATTTTACAAAGTAATGATGGCTGAAAGGATTTCTTTTAAAACTGTAAGTATTTAATCAAAACAACAGCAAATGTGTTGATATATAACCTACATGTATGACACTATAGTTATATCCCTAATCCCTTGTGTGAAAATGTCACGCAGTACAAACTTATTACATAATATGATATTTAGACATATAATTCAAGAAATAACAACATTTAGCGATCCATACATTAGTATAAAGTAGTTTAGGATAATGGTCCCTAGCGCTAAATATTTCAAGCTTCTAGCAATCTTTAAAGCTGAGATATAACGCATGAAACTTTCACTGTCCGGAAACTGGGTAGCTACACTGATATATTTGATATTGTACTTTTTAACGATAAATTTCAGTGATAAATTTGTACTTTCTAAACAGGAAACAGTGAACAAACTTCTTCAAGAACATTTTACAGATAAAAAGACCAAACGTAAGTCAGGATTTAAGCCGCAATATGTACCATTGTGCCTTATTTTATAGCAATATAAACTTCATAAGGTGCTTTCCCTAAAAGCTTGTGTTTTCACTAGTTGCTGGTGATGCCATGAAATTAATGGCCGAATTTATACGAGTCTTCGTGGCAGGTACGTATGATTGTAGTGCTTAGAACTAGTGGCCATATTTTCTAAACCTTATTTATTTGTACATTTTGTAATCAACACTTGTTTATTAACAAAACAGAGGGTGCTGCAAGAGCTGGACACCAAGCCAAAGTATGTACCAACATTGACTTTTAAGAAAAATATATTTGTGTCTTATAATACTATTGCCAAACCCCAATTATTAATAAAATACTTTTATATTCTCCTATTAGACGGAATCAGCAGTCACAGTAGAAATTGAACATTTGGAGAAGATACTGCCTCAACTAGTATGTTTTTTATTGCTTTTGGGTGTTCATATTCAAGTTTGACATATCACTTATAATAACCTTGCTTTTTTATAGTTGCTCGACTTCTAAATGATTCATGCTCCAAGGGAACAAGAATGATAGCTGGACGATAAAAGATATTTTGTAATTAAGTTTGGAATAATTATTTTAAAAAATTTGTAATTTTTTTTCAGTTATAAAATTAATTTGAAAGGTGTTTGTGTCTTTTTTATTGACAAACAAACAATGGACAAATGGCAATGAATTTAATTTTTTTGCGACAACCAGGAGGCTTTACAGACACGTAAAAACGCACAAGTTGTAACAAACCTGCAGCAGACTTGTAGCAATGCTGTTCCAACAACTTGTCAACAGGATGTGTTCGCACTGCTTGTTCCCAGCTTATTGACAAGTTCTCAACGGCTTGTTGACAACTTGCTACAAGGTTGTTGAGCTCAACAGACTTGTTACAAGTTGTTCCAACAACTTGTTATCGTCCTGCAATTCAACAATGTGTCAACAAGTTGTGAGTGTTGTTGTGAGTGACAATCTTGCAGCAACTTGATAAAATAACAGCATTGTTACAACTTTTTGACAAACTTGCTACAAGCCTGTTGCGAACACATCTTACATAGATGTTTACATCTCATCACTCCATATCAACACGGATTTCTAAGAAATCGCTCCTGCGAAACATAACTTCTATCCGTATTCCACACCATTGGAAAAAATCTGGACAAGAACACACAGACTGATATTGTTTACCTTGACTTCGCGAAAGCGTTTGATTCTGTTGACCATTCTATTCTTCAAAAACTCAAATGTTATGGAGTGACTGGAAACCTTCTAGGTTGGTTTGCTGATTACCTTAACAATCGTCGTCAGAGAGTCGTTGTGGACAGTGTCGCGTCACGTTGGGCTCCCGTTACATCTGGAGTGCCGCAAGGGAGTATCCTGGGACCTGTGCTCTTTGTAATCTTTATCAACGATATTCCTGAAGTGACTGATGGAACATCTCCAGCGCTGTTTGCAGACGACACGAAGGTTTACAAGGACGTAAGATCGGTAACGGACTGTGAAAAGCTTCAGCAGACCTTAGATAAGTTAGATATTTGGACTCAAGACAACATAACATTTAACGCTTCTAAATGTAAGGTACTGTCGGTGACACGTAAGAAAGATCCAATTACCTATCCCTACCACCTCGGTCGAAATTATTTGTCGAGAGTTGAAAACGAGAAAGATCTTGGAGTAACCCTCTCCTACAAACTTCACTGGGAGACTCACGTTAATGAGATCGTGTCGAAATCTAATAAACAACTTGGTGTGCTAAAACGAACATGCTTATCATTAACAAACGTCAACATCAGACGTTCATTGTACCTGACACTAGTTAAATCACAACTCTCCTATGCAACACAAGTTTGGTCTTCAAATCATCACAGTCAACTCAACAGAAGAATTGAAAGAGTTCAAAGGAGAGCGACAAAATGGATATAAATAATAAAGACTGGTGAAATACCATACGAACAACGATTAATGACATTGAAACTATTGCCTCTCACATACGACAGAGAAATCAAAGATCTCGTGTTCTTCTACAAGATGCTGTATGGCCACATCGACCTTAAAATGGACAGTTATGTTTCATTCATTGAACATAGACGCACTAGACTCAGTCAAGCTGCTAGTGTTGTGCTTCAAACACCCTTGTGTAGAACAACGACCTTTCAATCGTCATACTTCAACCGGATAGTTAAACCATGGAACTATATATGTAAAGACGTTCATCCAGATACATTCTCCAGTCCGATCTCCTTTAAAAACTATCTTAAACGTAAATATACCGAACTTGTTAAGTCAGTCTATGATGTTGAGTTATCTTGTACGTGGTCACTGGTACAGGACTGTCCTTGCCACAGGAAATAGTTAAGTCAGTTTGTCGTGTTTGTATATTTGTCTGTCTCTGTCTGGAATATGTTTCTGTCTATCATGTAAAGGCTAGTCTCCATTCGGGAGGGCCTTCAGGATCGGGGTGGACGGGAAAGTTTTCAGTTTGTTTTGCGAGATTTCGTTTGGAACCTCTGGTTTCGAACTAAATGAATTTAATCAACACGAATGACGTGGACGTTGTGAATTTAACACAATGAAAGCTCTCCCGCCGTTTCTGTTCAGTGGAGGATCTTCCTGTGTGGAAGCTGGCCTTTACCTTTACATGCATGTTCAATCTGTCTCTTAGTTTACTTGACATGTTCAGTTTCAGGAAATAGAGTCACGTTTACTCAAACTCTCTGAAGCGGTGACTATTTTGAATTTCGAGTTTAACTATTCCACTTAATTTTTTGCTTGCCTGAATCCTTTAGCGAGTTTGAGTTCGCGATGTTCTATTTGTTATCACGATTACTATTTTGGAGGTGGGTGCCCTGCATGGGACCTTTTATAAGAGTCCCGTTCGTACCTTACCTTTTTGGATCTACATTTGATATCTAGGTTATTTTAACTTAATGTAATATTTGTTCTGTTATATTCTTTTGTTTGTTAAAAATTGTGAATATCGATCCAAATAAAATTTGTTAAATTAAAATTAAAAATCTTAGATGTTGACAAATTGTGAGATTTTTCGTGTGGAGTGGGCGCTTGGATGGAAAACTAACATTTTATAACTACTTGTAAAAATATGTAAACAGTCAATATCCCTAAAAGCTGTCGCTAGCAGGTGGCATTTTTCACGGCAGGTAGACACTTGTACAATTAAAACAAAGTCTGTTCAATAATATCTGCTCAAAATATTACTTAGGAAAAGAATTATCCGGACGATTTGGACTCTTTCAAGGAGGAACAGAATTTATTAAAGTTGCCAATTATGAAGTTCGTTGATGGAGATCATTTCTTATTTATCAATGTTCGCGTGTAAACGACCTTTGATCGACGAGAGTCAACGGCTCTACGTATAGTTAAAGGAAAATCTGTTTCCTTAGTAAATTTTTATATTTATATACGGTACGATCGCCTTCGAAGTGTATTCTTCGCAAGACGTTTTCTTCTTTGATCCATTATCTGTTCCGAAGGTGTTACTCCGGTCTAACATTATCTGAATCATCGGGATATCTCTAGCGAAGTAAACGATTGTCGGAAATATATACTGTTCTACAATCACTACGTTCCAAAGTGTATTGTTTGCAAGACGTTTGTGTGTGAGCCTGTTCCATTATCTTTAGTACGGACAGAAATATGGCGTCTTCGTTCAAGCGTTCCAACACAAAGTACAGTATAAAATCTGTCGAGATTTATAACATACTCGTTATATTCTAGTATAGCAGAAATATAGAAACTTTGGCAACTACAATAACCACGAATACTTGAGAATATAACGTTTTTTATATCTTGATAAAAAAAAAATAAGACTGCCACAAGTGCTACGAATCTAACAAGAAATAAGTGTTTTATATGAGGAGAATTTATAATATATAATTATAAAGAAAACAAGGATCAACAAATTCTTCTATACCAAGATATAAGAAGAATCCTTACGATAATCATTTCAAGAAATCTCAAGCGGTCAAGATGATTGAGGAATTAGAAGAAGGAATGGACGATTCATATGGTGAAGGAGCTGTAGTGACTTATACGAATATTTCCAGTCAAGTATTTCAATTGCTTCATTATGAGATCATGTTCACACTGGAGGAACGAAGGCATGGCGCTGTCATCATTCATATCTTGATCTGTCTTTACGCCTTCGCTGCACTGGCTGTCTTATGCGATGATTATTTCTGTGCTTCGTTGAATAAGATTTGTAAAAGGTAAGGCACACATCATCCTTTTTTCGATCTCAATCGAATAGCTATTACTTTCTACACGGCTCACAATTTTTCATTATTTTCACATGTTGCTCCTTTGCAATTCCAAATGACTCAGTGTTAAACACAGTTCTCTCAAACATTTCTGTCACGGCGCCTGGGAACTATCATTGGGAAGATCATCTTATTTTCGATGACAGGCCTCCGTGCCTAAATAAAGTTCACTATCACTATCTTACAAATCCTTAAAAACTTTACCCACTGTGGTCACCGAAACTTTGATCGTACAAAGCAGGCTTAATAGCTCGAGTTATCAGACACTTCTGAGTGGGATCTTCTCCGTGAAAGTCTATTAATTTCTCAACTTAACCCTGTCCTTATAAATGCTAATATTAGATCTACCCCTCTTGAGTTATTTAATTATGTAATATTAACCTTAACTATACTAACCATGCACTTAACATTAATCTTTACTAATCTTTACTAATCTTCATTAAACTTTACTAGTTCTTTGTAGGTTTGTATGTAGTCTCCCTCGCAGCCTGTCGCTGTGAGTTTGAATACCCGCGAACAGGCTGCGAGGAAGACCAGTTTGCATGGCGATAAAACATATATTTTGTTTGTGGAAAAATTTACGTGGTGTTTCAACAAACAAACTATTATATAATTAACTAGTTTACTGACAAGTTGTTTTCCTTTCTTTCTATTCAATTGTTCTTTCAAACTATGTAACCGTTTGTGTAATGTATATACCATACCCTGTAAATTCATTTAGATTGGTCTGAAGATGTTATATTGTAAACAACGAAACGTTAGTTACTATTTTTTTAACTTTTATTATGTTTGGTTTTAAAGTTATTTGCTGGGCTCTCCTTTTTATCTTTAAATGAATGTTGAGGGGAAATTATAATCAAATAACAGCATACTACAAAGATGAAATGCACATGCATTAATAACTGTAAACATCCCTATGTGTTTTTTTCTAGGCTAGATATCCACCCAGACGTTGCTGGGGCGACATTCATGGCGGCCGGAAGTTCAATGCCAACGATGTTTATATCTGTGACGTCAGTATTTCTGGACGAGGGAGATATAGGCCTGGGCACGATAATAGGCTCCACTATGTTTAATATCTTGTTCATCACTGGGATATGCGGTGTGGCAACCAGTGTAGCAATTAATCTCAAACCTTATTCCATCATCCGGGATTCGCTCTGTTACGTCATCTATCTTATGTTCCTCCTGCTTGCAATGTATGATGGGATGATCTATTGGTACGAGGCTCTGTTCGTCTCGTTGTTATACGGGTTTTATGTAGTTATAATGTGTTATAATACAGCATTAGAGCATCGCTTTAATAAATGGGCGAGGTCTCACTTTAATCAAACTAGACCACCGAGTCCCACACGCTCTCCTGCAAAATCCTTTTCAAAATCGCCGGAGAAAAGCCCTTCGAAATCGAACAAAAACACCCCTGCTTCACCCAGCAAAAGCGCCAGAGATCTTGATTCACAAAAGCTCGCTGCTTTGGAGTTGCCCGAACATCCGTCTGCATTGCCTGACGAGCAGCCTCAACTGCCCGAACATTCACTTGACAGCCAGCCTGCAGTATCTGGCAATCAGGCTGAATTACCTGAAAATCCTCCCGAGGAAAAAGAGAATATCACATCACTTCCTCCTTCAAAAGACGACGATATTCCTACAATAGTCACTCCTTCCCATACTTCAAACGTTGACGAAGCCTTTACGGAGGATTACGATGATAGAATGAGCGACGTACGTTCGGTGTACTCAGACACTGATGATACACTACCACATACGAAGTACGACGATGAGCCGATCGATGCTTTAGCATGTCCTTCTGGGAGATGCAAACAAGTCCGTTGGGCAATAATGTTTCCTATTCGTGTGTTGTATTATATTACAATACCAGATTGTCGCGTTGCCAGCTGGGAGAGTTGGTACATAGTGACCTTTATCATGTCCATCGCCTGGATGGGGGCGCATTCTTATGTGTTAGTCTGGGCGGTCAGCGTCATCGGTGTGACAATTAGTATCCCAGAATGCATTATGGGTTTAACACTTCTTGCTGCAGGCAGCAGTATCCCAGATGCCATTGCGAGCTTAGTTATGGCCGAGCAAGGGATGGGGGACATGGCACTAGCCAATGCAATAGGTAGTAATATATTTGATATGCTGTGTCTTAGTATACCGTGGTTATTATCAACATCTATAGTACACCCAAATTCTCAGGTTTTTATTCAAGGAGGGAATATAGTTTATGTCTCAATGACTCTATTTGGCACGGTTGCAGTAACTTTATTTATACTTTATTGCAATAAATGGCGGCTTGACAGGAAGTTAGGAGCGGCAATGTTGATAGCTTATGCATTCTTTATAACAGCGGCTGTCGTCATCGAATCATTTCCAAATCATAAAAAGATCACCCACCCGCACCACAGGCCTGACCTGCCACACAAGGGACTTGGGATTTCTGAGTCACATCGTACCAAGAATAAAATAAAAACAACAGGTTTTACATGGAACTAGACAAGATTACTTTTAAATAGCGTTTGAAATTCCAACAAGAAAGTTAAGCTTAAAAATTATTATTGTTGGGATTAATATATATATATATATATATATAGTTTTTCGTTTTACCTCAAAAAAACCACAACAGTCTGTTGTGGTTTTATATATATATATATATATATATATATATATATATATATATATATATATATATATATATATATATATATATATATATATATATATATATATATATATATATATTAACAATAAATAAGCTGATTTATTAATTAATTAGTAAAAGTACTGTATACATTGAAAGCTGCTAGCGGTGAAGGTATGTTGGTAGATAAATATTGAAATTGGTATGTAATTAATTATTAATATATTAAATTTATAATTATTTATAATTTATATTTACAAATATATGTTCACATTTGTACAAAAATATATTTCATTCTAATTGTTAGCTGTGATTGAGTTTGGTCCGAGTTTAGATTTCTGAATATTATCACCTTACGATAATTATTGAAAATACTTGGTAAATAATCTTTTGAGTTGATGAGATGAGTCTGGCGCCCATTCGATCTATTATCAACAGATCCTACCTTACTGATTAAACATCATATCTTTTGTTGTATCCATGAAAAATGACATCGAAATATGGCGATCGCGATGAAGTCTAAATAAAGAAAAAAATTAATAAGTTCTTTGTAAGTTTGCATGGTAAAATATTATATTTGTTTTCGTTTGTGAAAATGTATTAATGGTGAAGATTTGGGCTTATACGGATCGGAGGCTTCGCAATATACGCGGTGTGTTTCATAAACCAAAACAAATAAAACATTGTTCTAATTATATCAAGATTATGATGATTGTGATGTTACTCTGAGTGTATATCCATACCGGGCAAGCTTGAAAAATATGCCTGACCACAGTGGGAATCGAACCTACGACCTTTGGGATACTAGTCCAATGAGCTACGAGGTCAAGTCGGTTCGAGTTCGATTCCCACCGTGGTCAGGCAAACTTTTCAGCTTGCCCGGTGTGGATGCACACTCAGAGTAACATCACAAACATCATATTCACCTGAGTACCATAACACCAACACAGAAAAAATTATATCAAGATTGTTCTAATTATCAAGATTGTTCTAATTCTGCCAATTACTATATATAGTTGTAGACACTGGCATTCTCACCTTCCTTCTTTGATGGATGGATCAGGAGTAAGGATTAACGGAGCAATACTAGTAAGAAGAAACAGTTCGGATAAATATATTTCTTAATGAACTAATTAGAGCGCTTCAATGTGTGTAATGTATACCAAGCAAAGTTCTCAATTAGAAATGAACTCCAACGTACTTTGGTAGTTCGAGTAAACTGATGAGTTCACTCGCTCGAATAAGTAAACTTTCTCTCTCAGCCTGTTCAACACATAACTCCTAAACAAGAATGATAACTCGAATATATCATCAGACGGCTAATTACAACTTTAATTGGTATAGTAATAAGAAATTTAATGATACGATTAATTAGAAAATCAATTAGAACATAATTCGTATAAAAACAATTTACCGATCTGAGCTTGGCGACTTTGGTAATGCACAGACTAACTTTTTGAATAAGATCTGGACATCTTGAGGCAAGCTACAATGATTAATTATAAAGCGTTATACATACGTGTCCTGGAATAAATCAGTTCGTAGAATTTACAACAACTTCGACTCACCTTGGCCAACGTTGACATCAAGACACAAACCAAACGAGAACTACAAATTTCCTGCAATTTCAAAAAAAACACACAACTTCGGTTTCGTCTCACAGGGAGGGTTGATAGGGTGGGGATGGGATTAGCCCCTAAGTTGGGTTTAGCCTCTAACTGACCCTTCCACCGTAGCTGTGCTTCGTGATCAGATACGAGTCCGTCAGAGGCGCCCTTAGTAAGCCTTCGACTCGATCAGGTTGAGCTGCGTTCATCGTAATTCAGCTTAGCTCTCAGCTGCAAGTATAAAGGATGATTAGTACCCCCACACTAACCCACTTACTCACCTTACTGTTTCCTGCGTTCATAGTTAGTGTAAGTTCGTATGTTACACACTCAATTGCCTACATAACAGAAACAGACCGGAAAATAAATCAATAGTGTATATGGAAAATGTCAAGTTGCTCAAGGGGACTGGGTAAGGCGAAGCATACCTCGTGAAACTTGATAATATGAGGGTTGCCACATCTTTCATCATATTTAGTGGATGCGTATTCACCAATCACCCAAACCTACAACATCAACAACGTTAACGGCAAGAAATCTAGTTCAATATAATTGGACATGTGGTTGTCCACCATCTGCATGTAATGCAACCCACTGAGTGCATACTATACAATTACTTTATGGTTTCCGTGTTTGGATGGCCTGATCCAAACACGCGGGAATGTTGCGAGAGTTAAGAAAAGCGCGCGAAACACCAGCCGAAGGCGAGTAATTTTGCGCGCTTTTTTTAACTCGAGCAACATTCCTAAGTGTTTGGATCAGGCCATCCAAACACGGAAACCATAAAGTAATTGTTTTATAAAATAACAACAACACGATAGTCTTCCGTGTTTGGATGGCCTGATCCAAACACGGGTTTCGACCAATCAGAGCACGCGTTATATACATGTTATTTTATAAAGCTCAATCGTCAAGGCTTACCACATTAGTAAAGAATTCCTCAAATCCATTATCTAAACTTTTCATTCTGTGAACGAACTCAATGAGTTCATCAGCATATTCAAGAACCAGACAAGGGTAGAGCTTGAGGATGGTGAGCAGCTCCGTCGCCAGTAAACTTGGAAAAACACAAAACACATGTAAGGACTATGATACCATATTTTTATTCATAATTCTTGGTTTGAAACTTGCCTAGTGAAAATTTGTTTAATATTTCTTTTACCTTTGAATGTTTTTCTTATAACTTTCAATATTGACGATACATGTGACTCGTTCAAGAATAATAGGAAAAAGTTTTCTGACAGTATCAATGTCTTTATTTTGTAAAATGATTTTGAAGTAAACTCTGAAATGAAAGGAAGAATAGAAGATATGGTTAGGTGGGTAGATGTTATGGTATTGGTATGGTATGTATGGTATGGTATGTGGTGTGGTATGGTATGGTGTTGTATGGTATAGCATGGTATGTCATTGTGAGGTATGTCATTGCGAGGTATGGTATGGTATATGGTAAGTTATGGTTTCGTATGGTGTGGTATATATGGCATATGGTGTGGTATTGTGTAGCATGCCATGGTGTAGCATGGCTCTGTTTGGGCATATGGTTTGTTGTGTAACATTAACTACATTATTAATCAAGATTACCTAAGCATCAACCAGGAAACTTGTGAACAAACCAGTACTCGCGGGTGTTCAATGCAATCTTCAAATACGGAATGAAGAATATCTAACCTGGAAAAGAAAAACACGCATTTCAATACGAACACATAGAAATAATTAAGAGGACTCCTCTATGAACAACAATGCGGTGTTTTTACAAAACAAAATAATCACTTACTTGTCAATCGTGTCAGCAATGCCACCCTGCTGTCTCAAGATGAATGCAAATATCGGTTTATACTGAAGACCTTCGTACGCTTCGACTGATTTACGAAAGATGGCGGCTGATTCCGACATAACTGCGCTACCTGAAAACAATGCAAGGATGGGCTCCAGTTACTGAAGGGGATGTGGAAATAATAAAAGACGACCCTCACCAGGCCCCCAGGAACAACAGAGTGACCAGATTTGGTAAAAAGTTTCACTATTGGTAAAATTTCGTGAACTTTCGTTAATTTTCAAGAAAATTTGGCGGCAATGAGTTTTTTTGGTAAAATTTTGGTAAAATCTTAAATTAATAATCATTTTGGTAAAAATGTGTGTTTCTTGTTTAATAACGTGCTCAAAGTGATGAACAGAGTTGCCAAGCCTAAGAAATAAAGCCTTATCATTAGCAAAAACTGCAATACGATGAAAGCAACAAGTATTTCGAGATACTTTTTGGGCATACTTTTTCTACTTTGATGACGTAACTATTGTTTTTTGGCATTATTATGACGTAATTATTTGGGAAGACATTTGGTAATGACTCCTGAAAAAATCTGGTCACACTGGTATAAGTTGTGACGGACGATGTTGCGAACTTACGTTTGCCAGCTTGTTTGACAGTTTCAAGAGCAGCAGAGAGACATGGCAAGTCCAGAAGAAAGTGAAAGATCTTCAAAACAAAGAAATTCGAGTTTTAACAGACTGCTCAAGCCCTGGTTAAACGAGCAATAAGAGTTGGTAGTCACGCATTGTCACAGGGGACATTTCAAGCTCTAGGCAGGGTGCAATAATTCAATATATTTAGTCGTACCTGACTGTACGCCAATGGTTGTTGCCACGTACTTACACAAACTCAGTACTCAATGTGTACTTAGTCATTAAAATAAGGTTCATAAAGTACAGGTTTCTGAAAAGTATGTTCAGACTACGAGGTAGAAAAAGAAGCACAATTGCAATATACAAACAATCGACTCCAACGTTTCTTAGTGCCATCAGTCCAATCATGTTTCATGCCAAGACATCTCAGACACATGATATACCAACTAAATCACGGTATTGAATACCTTGGGCTTGGAAAGGTCATGTGATAACAGCAAAAAATAAGTACGCAGATAGCAAGAGTTCCGTGTACGCGCGTGGTACGTGGCTGGAAACAAAGAAGTACCACACAGTAATATTGGCGTACCTCAGGTACGTAAGTACGAGAATTATCGCACCCTGTAATAAAGGTTTTATGAGTATTCCAACTATGTTTTAACCTAAAATACATGTTGGGAAAGCATCAAGAACAGCTAACCCAGGTGGCGTGACTGCCAAGCTCTCATGCACTTTCATTCTCGTTTCATCCAGGTTGACGCTACAGAATACACTAGAATGAGGACTCACTTCCATGTATGTTTTCTCAGAAATCATCGCTGGTAATAATTCCATGAATTCTCTGAGAAACGTTCTAGGAAACCATGCTAGAACCTTGAATATATTTGGGAAATATTTCGAGAAAACGTTCGTCGATTGTTGTAGTTTCTTCGTATGCTCACAACAATAATTGACTACTTCGAATGCGACTTCGGGGCTGAAATATAAATTAACTCAGGTCAAAAAATTGAAGAACAACTCATAAACGGGTTTTCTGGGATGCACCCCCCCAAAAAAAAGTTTGCACCCCAAAAACGTTTTCCCACCACGCCCAAGAAAATTTGCATGGGATCATTTTATGGAACGTTGCGACAAACCTTGTGAAACTGTTGTACAAAATTTCACCAAACAAATATTTGACATACGGCTCTGGATCAAGAATGACAGTTTCACCTTAAATAAAAGAGTTTATTGACTGTACAGTTTGCTGGTGCAGGATGTGGAAACACTATTTACAATATGAGGGGCCGTGTTGTATCGGCGGACGCAAATGTTGTAAATGGCTCGTGAAACGTCTTAATGAGAACTTTCGTACTCTTCAACAATTTAAAATGAATGATATTTTGTTAAACAATTAAACTTCAAGTTGATCTAAATCAGTATGATTCTGTATCAGATATGCTAACTCCTTCACACTCATGATTTCTTTTGAGTTTTCTTCATAAATTATTAATGAGTTTCACAAGCACTATGGGAAATTTTATGAGCCTCAAGTGGAATTTCATTAAGACATTTTTACCGATCAGAATAACAATCATCTACTGCACTATAATGCTTAGTGAAAGGCATCCATTGCTTGAATATACAACCTTGCATCTCTTACCGTGATTAAGAAAAAACAAAACAATGGGAAGTAGTACATCAGTCCATGGTGCCGACCACATCTTGACGACACTGTACACACGACGCACTGCTTGGATTGCTTTAGGAACTAAATCTTTCTCTTGCAGACAAAAGAAATCCATCAGGGAAACAGCTTCGACAATACACTAGAAACAATGATAAAAACATATTAGGTATGAGGTTGAGAAATCCTTCAAATACAATCCAAAATATGTTGTTGTATTGAGAAACTTACAGCCTTCTTTAGTAAGGCATCTTGTGAAGTGGACGGTTCTAAATAGGACAAAACAATTGCGTTGGGTTTGACTAAACACTATTCTGCATCAGATGGTGGTCAACCTGCTTTGGGGGACCCTTTTGAGCTTGTGGGGCAAAGTGCACCCCCACCCTCTTGGCAGGACTCCCTGTGGTAATAACACTTACTGGAAGTCCTGGAAGGACCACCGAATACATGAAAATGTTATACTTTCCACAAAATAATGAACTTACTACATTCACTCTGCCGCAACAGTCTGTAACAGTAAGCCATCGCTTTTCGGCCCAGACTACCATCTTGATGACTCTCTGAGAAAAAACTGGACTCAAAAATACTGGATAAATTACTATAACTTCCAACACTCATGTTATCATCCATATCCTTCACTGGCGTACTGCTTTGGTCGCTGAATGCTTGGGTAATCTCGCTGAAACTTGGTGAGGAATGCTTGTCTGATATTTCTTCATACATTTCATCTGCACCCGGTGTCCGTAGCAGGTGGTCATCAAGAAATGTGGGCTCATTGAACGATGAATGAGCAGTCACAAAAGGAGAGCTAGTGGTGACGCTGTCTCGATCATGAGGAATGTCTATAGAGATTTCGCAGAGACCTTCTTGAAAATGCCATGTGTTGAGCAGCCATTGTCGCAGGAGAGAGAAGGTATAGATGTTCAGCCATTGGTCAGGAGAGCAATAGTGGGCGAGATTGAGCACGGTAAAGAAAGAATGGCATGTGCTTCCATCCAGTTCCGTGATCACTTGAAGTTTTGGTTTGGATGCAAAGATCTTGCGCTGGTATGGATTGGGTGCAGAGTAAAGACTGGCATTTGTCAGCCATTGAAGCATCAGCTGATTAACAGTTGTCACTTGATCTAATAAAACAAATTCTATCTTCAGTTCAAGACTGAATCATCAAGACTGAATTATGTTTTGTAACTAGGACATTACAGACGGTAGTGACATCATAGGTGTATAATCAAATTCATAGTTTTCAGTAGAATGTCCAAACTAATTTTTTAAGTTGAAAATCTACATTACTATGCCAAACATATTGTACTAATACCTTCATTGAACAAGTGAACTCCATAATAATTTTGGATTGAGTACAAACACAAGAGAGCATTTCTTTGAATGTATGAATTTGGAGAACTTTTTAGCCATCTATAACAAAACATTTACATACTTATTAGCACTGATGAAGATCCGGGCTTATATGGATCGAAAGCTTTGCAGTAATAAATTTACATGGTGTTTCCACAAACAATAGTATTATAAAACATTTACAATTCTAGAACCATAATTTAACGCCGTCTCTCTTATACAGAGTTTACATAGAATTATTGAACACACCTGATGAATATAGGTATGTGTACTGCAATGTGACCTAACTCTTCCCCCTATTAATTGAATGAGAAATATATATTGTGGTAATTAGCACTTTCGCCCTGTTTTAGCATGAAGGTTATAAACCTACCAACACTGCAGAATTTATGATAAACATCTAACCTGGGCAAAAATCAAAGGAAATACCAAAGGCAACCAGTTTAGATCAGCAGACATATTTGATATGTTAATATTGTATCCAACAGTGGGTGACAGATCTCGTAATATCAACATTGCTAAAAGACGCAATGCTTTTGGGCTCTTTCCCGGCTCAACAATCATGTTCTTGAGTTGTTTCAAAAGTTCATCTGAAAAACTGGAGAAAATATTTTACTGTACTATTGACTTTCATGAGAGGGAACATTTAATAGGTTGATCTGGTATTCTATGAGAAGGGTTTGCATTCATTTCACAGTAGGCTGGTATGGTATGGTATGGTATGGTATGGTATGGTATGGTATGGTATGGTATGGTATGGTATGGTATGGTGTAGTATGGTATGGTGTGGTATGGTATAGTATGGTGTGGTATTGTATGGTGTGATATTATGTTGATGTATGATATTGTATGGTGTGATATATATGGTATGATCTGGTAATTAAAGGACATTGGCAACGAAAATTTTTATTGGCTATTTCAATCCTACTTGACAACCGAACTATGAAAACATTACCATTTCCGTCTTGTACATTTTAGTCTACGAGTAAAATGCATGCAAACTTTGTGTTTCGGCCAGTTTCGCCGCCATCTTGGAAAATATTTTTGAAAAATTATCTCGAAGGTCAATGAACTTTGTGACGTCATTGGCTGGGTAGCACCAAAACTACAAGAGAGAATTCTATTGCGTGCGTGTTATGTTAGCTACAAATATGTCGTTTTGAGCGTTATACTGGCCAACACTCTTCTCAATCAAACAAGAGAAGTCTACACTATCAGATAAAAACATATCGAGCGACTGGGAAAGCAAGAAATGGCGCAATTTACAATGCAGGTAATTGATCATAAAATATTGCATTAGTATTTGCCTTGTTACACTCGAATTTCTGCGCTTATTTAACATGGAGTAGGATATATACTATGAGAAATAGTGTTACAAACAAGTTACATACTTAGTTGATAAAACTTTTCTGCCTTTTATTTTGGCTCAAAATGCACTACGCGTGGTAATACACGGTATTGTTTATAGTCATGAGATTGTGTTTACCCAGCCAATGACATCAGATAATGTATTTTGTGGCATAAATTACCATACGCGCTTATTTTCAAAATGGCGGACAACTGTTCAAATTTTCTGAAATTCAATCAAATTTTCTCAGCAACTAAACGCGACAAACCGGCCAAAATATGAAATTAAATATTCCGTAAGAATACCTAATAGATATAAGTAATAAAAATTTTGGTTGCCAATGTCCTTTAAGGTATTCTGGTATGGCAAGATGTGGTACAGTTATGGCAAGATATGGTATTATGGCAAGGTATGGTATGGCAAGGTGTGGTATGGCAAGGTTTGGTATGTATGGCAAGGTGTGATGTGGCATGTTATGGTGTTGAAAGTATGTATGGTATGGTGTAGTGTTGCATGATGGTATGGTATAGTGTGGTAAGGCAGGGTGTCATATGGTACCGTATGGTGTAGTTGGTATTGTATAGTGTGGTATGGTGTGTGGTTTGGTGCATAATGGTAAATTATAGCAAAGTGTACTTTTTAAACTATCTTAAAATGTATTTTCCCAACCAGAGAAGGGGTGAACACAAATATTTAAGTACTAGGTACTTTAACAGGAAGTAAAATGTTTCTATATCATACCTTCTCCGCTTAGGTTTACAAGTCAAATAACGATACAAATCTCTCAAAGCAGCTCCACATTCAGTTCCTCGTTGACCCCCAACTATACAGTTCACAGTATGCCTCACCTGTTGCGCAAAATCCTGGTCGGAAAGCGACCTGTTTTGAAAACAAACAAATAAATATTTTAACCAACTTGCAGCGAGGAAATATAGCTTAGTTTAGTAACTTAATGTCTAAAGTTAAACACACAGGAAAAGTTTTATTTACCTGCTTTGGACAAGCAAATAATCTTCTGATGTTTTCAGCACCGGCTGCACCGCCATTTTGGTAAATTTGTTTTTTTAAATTTTCGAATTCAAAATGAAACACCCCCCGTTTAATTCAATTTCTACGCCTTACCCCCCGGCTGAATGAATTTTGCGGCTTATATTCAAATTCTTAGTATAATGGAGGGCTGGGTATGTCAAATGAAAGGCTGAACAGTTGCACGCCAAATAAAGGCCAATTCGCCAAATGAAGGAAGAAGTTATTTCGCTGACCTCAGAATGACATTTCGTCAAAACTTTTATCTTCAAGATTGGTTTAGAAACAAACTTGGAGTAGGGTTAGGTTAGGGTTAGGGTTGGGATTATGGTTTGAGTTGGTGTTTGGAATAGGGTTAGTGTTAGTAAAACCGTTGCTTCGTTACGTTTTGTCACTCTGAGGCCAGCGAAATAACCTCTTCCGCCAAGGAACGTCCAATGAAAATAGAACTCACCAGACAAAAAGTACATGTTTTGATGTTTATATACATTTCGCTTTTACACAAAAAGATTTTAGATATTTTTCAATTCCTTTATAATATTGACAATATTTTCAGTGCTTTCGTTTGGCACTGGTGAGGGCAGCGTTCACGAAAGATCTTCACACAAGTTTTATAAAACATAGACCACGCTTGATTTCCTTGACTGCTTTTTTGACGACGTGGTTTTGAGCCCCATTTTCACGTAACCTACAAAATAAAAAACTGCCGTGGTTTGTGTCTGAGGTCCAAGTTTTGGGGAAAAAGGTTTCTTCGTCACGACAACCCACCTTTTTATCCTGGAGGTATCAGCGGCGCCCAGGATGACAACAAACAGAGTTCCTTTGGGGAGATTTTCATGAATCTCTGCAAGATTCGTGTCCATTTTTTGCAGTAGTGACTGAAATAAAGGAATAAGTAAACTGGGACTACTCAGTGATTTGAGTGATTATGTTTTAAAGCCTTGGTCAAACGAGAACAAGAGTTGCATGAGAGTTGAGAAGCGAGAGTTTGCATGCATGAGAGTGTTCTCAACTCTCATGTCCCGGTCAAACGAGAACAAGAGTTGCATGAGAGTTGAGAAGCGAGAGTTTGCATGAGAGTTTTCTAAACTCTCATGCCCCGGTCAAACGAGAACAAGAGTTGCATGAGAGTTGATGAGAGTTGAGAAGTCTGAGAAGTGAGAGTTTGCAACTCTCATATCCCGGTCAAACGAGATCAAGAGTTGATGAGAGTTGACTACTTGACTGGATATTACTGCCAAGACTCTCATCAACTCTCAATAAAATTTGAGCCAGCTCAAAGTCAATGAAAGTGTATGAGAGTCGATGAGAGTTGATGGTCAAATACAAGCGGAAGTTGCAACTCTCATCCTCGTCTGAGCAGTAAATATGTAAAGTAATGTAAATATTGAACAAAATCATCATAAAGTGTCACGAGCACCTTCACATTCTCTTGTTTATTAGCTGTGCCAGGTTTTAATGAATCCATGTTATGAAATTGCGACCAAATAATATCATATTTGGGTAAAGCTTTGATGAGATGTTCTACCACCTACATGTACAATATGTTCAATTAGTATATTTATACTGGATCTATCAGCGTATGTATATACTCTTCTCCTTAGACGTCAAGTTAGTACGTGCAATCCCCAATTGGTCCAGTGTTGTCCAGTGTTACTACAGGAGGAAACCGCTGGCAGAGATCAAAATAACGGCCGGTCAATGGACAATGACCACCCAAAAATGACGTCTTGATCCGTCACTTTTTTACCTCACCGGTCATTTTGACCAGCCACATTTTCATGCCTTACATGAAACTATGATACAAGTTTCTATAGTTTGTTTCACTGTTAGTGTAAGCGTATCAATAATGGATCAAAAACAGATTTTGACCGAGCTAAAGGTCGGTGACAGGTCATTTTGACCGCATGCAGATCCATCTCCAGTTATTTTGAGCCCTGGTAAGTCTTTTTAGAAAGTTAAGCGTCTCACCTCCTCATCACTTGAACAAGGTATTGAATCCGCACATCCTGAATACTGTTTGATATTTGCTTTTCTATCAACCATTACTCCTACAAAAGCTTCAGTATTTCAGTACTACAATTATATACATTCGAACGAAGCTCATGCGCGTTCATATACTATGAACACCAACCTGTCTTTGTTGATTTTTCACGCAAATGGTCAAACAAACTAAAAGAAAATGTAATGCAGTTTTACTTTATTTAGAAGCAAAGACAATCCTCATTGATGGTATTATCTAAGTGGTACGAACTACAAGGTACTCCTTCGAAACTTGGAAGCGTTTTATATCTCTTTTCCAAGTAATATAGTTCAGACACAAGGCAGTATTATTACCTTATTTCATCACGAACATCCTCCAATCCAAAATCTGGACCTAAACATATAGGGAGTTGTAGTTGTATTTCAATTCTCTTTCTCCTACTCATATGTCCTACTAAAGTGTCAATAGTTGCGAAGTCGCTTAATGAAGCTCGCTATAAACATACGAAACATTTGAACAATGCTACCTTTGGTTATTTTGAGCTGCACCAGATGCATACACGTCCTGGCGTCTTCTATTGAGCAGTGACCATTTGAATTGTCTTGAATTTTCTCTCTGGGAACATGAAGTATTTCATTGAATAATGTTCCTCTGTAGGACACGTAGCACAACAACAGTCATCCAGTGATTGAAATGTTCCATTGTCTTTTCATTGTTTTCAAAATCCCACTGTTCTCCAGCCCATCCAGTCATGATCCAGTGACCAGAATGTTCCATTGTCTTTTCATTGTTTTGAAAATCCCACTGTTTTCCATGTCATCCAGTTACTCATTGTTTTAAAATATTTATGACGTTATGCAAACGGCCTATTCTTCACACTTTGTCAATATCACTTATAGAGGAACCTACGTTAACTTACTCTAAATATTTCTTTGCCAGATACTTTAAACTTGGTTTGAAACCCATTCCACGACTGTCTCCATAAATTACTGAAGTGTCTATGACTTTATTGTGGAAAAACTAGAGACAAATAAGAATTACAGTATTTCCAAATCAACCCATTACTTAATATAGATTTTACTAAGCTCTATCGTGCAGCAGATGGTCGTCAACCTGCAGTTATCAGAGTGAGAAAATAATTTGACTTCGTTTCATTCTATGTAGTAGTCTTGACTCTTGTATTTGGATGGTGGCAAATATATAAGATTGACAGATGTAGTATTCATTTTCTTGCTGCTACTGTATATAAGCATCAACATTTCGACCAGCATCGGAAAACGTCAGATAATTTTACTCAGCAATGAAAGAGAGTTCTACTTACCTGAAGCGAGGCGAAGTCGAACTCGAGAGAATGTCCAACCAAAATAGCATCAGGAGGAATAATTTCTTTTAATTTTTCTTGAACATCTTTTAAAGTCGTTGTAACGTTACAAAGGTCGTGCTCTGTTATACCACTGAATCTAAAGAGTACAGCCAATGGTCAAACAAGGTAATTTTTGTTGCTACGCAATTTCTGACATGGAGTCACGTTATCTAAAAGTAGTCACACTGGGAAAAAAAACCCACGATGCATAAGAGAGGACCAACCACTTTGCATGAGTTTTCAAACACATCAAGGTCAACGCAAGTAAGTCACTCAGATTAACATCCTAGCATAAATTGAGAAAACCCTGCCAAAGTCTTGGTGTTCTGTCTTTTCGTATATGACTATGATTAAAATATTCTTGTCATGAATTTTTTCCAGCTTGATCTGTCGTGTGTTAAGTTTTTGTTGAGCAACCAACCTTGTTAAGTAGTCAATGATTGGATTCTCTGGCTTCACTAAAGTGTCATAAATAACTTGATGTGTTGAATCTACCACAGAGATCCGTGTCAATTCTTTACCCCTTGAAGACTGACACTGTAATGAATATAGAGATCATTATTAATTCATCAGCAAAACAAAAGAAATCAGTACCATATTGTTGTTATTTTCATATCATAGTTAACTCAAATTTTGCTTTGAGTACTGGTTTGTTTGTTTGAGAAGTTATACCATACACAAGAAGTTTATTAAAATGCAAAGTGTATAAAAAGTGCTTGACCTAAAGTGACGTTTTTCAACACAACATACATTCAGTGCGATGTATTTCTTATAATCTCACCATTTCACAGTCTAGAGCAAAAATCTGACTTGAACAAGATAGTTCTGCTGTGGAGCTCAGAGGTATTGTAGAAACATTGTCTGCATCTAAAGAAATTGAAAAGGTTACAACAATTGGTGGCCACCAAGGGAAACTGTTGCAGGTCAGCAAATGATGGTCAACTTAAGACAGGGTTCGTACATGCAAGGACTTTTCAAGAACATTCAATGCCATGTATCAGCAAATTCAAGGACTAAATACTGAAGAAAAGGGGTTAGAAATCAGCAAAATATGGCGTTGAATTGTTCAAAACGCAACTTTTACGAAACACAAGTTTCAAACAGCTTTGTCAGATATGAACATGCAAAATCAATTCAACAAAATGATTGCTTTGAATGTCAAACAATTTCAGAAAACATCAAAAAAATAAAGCAAGAAAAATTGAAGGACTTTCAAGTACTTCTTTACAAATTCCAGGACATTCAAGGCCTTGAATTTTTGTTTTCAAACTCAAGAACATTCAAGGACTTTCAAGGTTTGTATGAACCCTGTTCAGAAGAAAGTGAAACCACATCTCTTCATTTTTTGCTGCAAATACTTTAGATTACTGTAAATGATGAAAAGAATTACCTTTGGACAATCCAGGTATGAGAAAATCATTTTTGATAAGCTGATTTTCAGTTAAGACATAATCTTTGGCATGAAGAGTTAAGGCATTTCTTGTGACTGAAAAGAAGTCAAAACATGAAACAAAGAAAATAAACAACTTCAAGAAAAAACAAAAGATCACCTTTTGAAGTTTTTGTGTTCTTCTGAACGACACTCAATAACGAGTGTGCTGGAGACTCAACATACACATGATGACCTTCGTTTGAATATGGAAATACCTAGAAAGGAAACCAACATGAATTTCAAATATCATTCCTTAACCTCACCTCATTATGTTACATTGCACCCTTATTTTACTCTGTCTAATGCCAGACAATTTTACTCGTGAAGGGAAGCTAGCACTAAACAAGCCAGCATATTTTTGTTTTTGCAAAGGACTCTAGTAACATGGACCATTTTGTAAGATATAGGGGGTTTCAGGGCAGGACATACTCTAGGATGTTGCATGGTCGGGGGGGGGCGGCATAGTCCAAACGTGTCTGGGGGACATACATACTCCTATACTGAATATATAATGTCCATTGGGGACTCAACCCAAATGGGGTTAGGGGGACACATATACCTAGAATGCTAGGGGTATGGTATAATATACTCTTAGAATGTCAGGGGCATACCTCTAAAATGGCACCCAGCATGTCCAGGGAGGGGAATATCTCCACCTCTAAGTACATATATATTTTTACCTACCACATCAAACATTTGGCTCAAGTTCAACATACAATCCTCATTGTCTGAAAAGATTTTGGCTGAGACATATTTTAATAAAACAACTGCAATTCTATTGATCTGTGACCTTTCAAAACTTGCCCATTTTGGAAGTGGATTTTCACCAGGCTTTAAAAGACTAGCTAGAAATAATTGCTGAATTTCTTTGATTTTTACAACATTATTCTCCTTTGTCAAACTGCTCATATCAACAGAGAATTGTCCCTAGAAAGGATTTAAAATGAAGAACTTTAGTTTATAATAACATTTTGAGTTTTGAATTGAATTGGGTGTTTCAATTTGAGTTTTAATATTGCTATATATCTGTTGCTATTAAATAATTCAATCCACATGAGATCCTTAGATGCAGCATAAAAGATCTGCATCCATATTAATAATTCCAATAAAAGTAACAGTATTTTGTAACACATAAACATTGTTTATATATTAAAAAACGCGATGTAGTGCAATATCTGAAACAACATCGGCAAATTTTATCATTTTTAGCCTGGCGTACAAAAATATATTTTCCTGGCGTAAAATATGTGGCAGACTTCCTGCAATTATTCCAACCTGGTATACTAGCTAGACCAAACAAGTGAATGTGTGTTTAATAATATCTGTTGCCATCTAATTCACTTACATATATAATAATAATAATCTATTAATAATGGAAACTTTATTAAATGTTTTTCTTTACATATACATATACAATCGTAAATCTCTCTCATAAAGGTAACTTACGGTTGGCTATTTGAATCACAATTATACTAAAATAACAGAGCAAAGTGCATGCAATATATATATATACAATGAGATAAGTCAAATTGTTAGTAAATCCGGATTTTCCCATTCCTTATTTCGGCAACAAAAAATGTAATATGTAGTTCTAATAGCAATAGTCATCATTTTCCTAACGCAGTACATTTGGTGGTTTTTGTCAAGACCAATACCTTCTAACATGTCTAAAAATGTATAACATTCTTCTGCAAAAATACTTAAAGAGCTGATGGAGAGATTTATAAATTTAACTTGGTTAAAATTTTTACCTAGCTGTCTCAATAATTCTCTATATTTATCCTTCTTCCGTTTTACGTTGTTTTTGAGGTTCTTTTTATGATTATAAATAATGGAAACTTTATTGAATGTTTTTCTTTACATACATATACAATCGTAAATCTCTCATAAGGGACCGGTCATTATTTATGGAAGGGGGGGGAGGGGAATTTTTTCTTTTCTAAATTTTTAAAATTGAAAGCCCCCCCCCTAAATGGCAGAAATTTAATGATGACCCCCCCTGCATATTAGAATATTTTTCTTTGACCCCCCCATTTTCATTTTTACTCGTCGAATGCCGAATGGGGATACCCAGGCGTTATAGTGTTAATTATTAAATAAGAATATGGAACTGGCAAGATATTAACATCGACTAAAAATATATATTAGCAGAAAATTATAATTAAAAGAGGAGTATTTTTATATATAACACTAAAATCAGGTTTCCATTTGGTCTGGGCGATTGTAACCATGTTTAAGGCTGCAACTAGACTTGATGGTACGAAGTATTGCCATAGCAGCTGCGCAGCAACAATGAGAGCAGCAATCAGTAATATTAGCAGCAAAAGGAGATAGCAATGACAATTCTGCCAAGGCATACCTGCGAAATACAATGTATAGTGGTCTATACATCCTATTTTATGTGAGATTAAAAATTATATAAAATAAAATGACATATACTAGCTACCAGATAAAATCCTTTAGAATGAACATGGGTGGGTGGGTGGGGAAAAGGTATCGAAGCGCAAAACTTGCTGCAGCTAGGCAAAGCATACAATGGCAGAATGAATACCCAGACCGAAGCACTGATCACAAGGCATGAAACAACCCCCTTTGATCGATATGACGTCACAGACTCCCCTCAGCAGATGTGGCCTGCATAATACATCCGCCGTTAACCTTGCTTAATTTAAATGTATTTAACCACATCAAGAGCTGATGTAATAATACATTGTCAATTTAACTAGTCTGCAATCCGTAAAGACTGATTTGCATACAGCACACACAATACAAGATGAATCCAGACTATTTCACATCAGTGACCATGATTTAGTTGCAACATTTACAACCAAATGGATACTAGGTTATTAAGCAAATTCCTTCAAATTTAATTGCAACACCCCCCCCCCCAATCATTTTCTTGAAAAAATTTAATAGCCCCCCTTCTAGTCATTTATTTCTACATATGGCCCCCCCTTATTTTCTCTCCCCCCCCCTTCCATAAATAATGACCGGTCCCTAAACTCAGTCCGGGCTCAAACTGCTCATGTAATTGTGATGCAATTTCAGCTCATTTTAATAACCCGGCTGAAACTCAGCCCGGGCTGAAAACTCTCCATGTAATCAGCCCCTAAGATTGTACTCAGTCAGAACTGCAAAACTATATAATACGATTGTGAGCATTATCAAAAAATATAGTATACTCTGTCTCTGAGTACTGTAGTGACAGCCAGGTGAATATATAAATGTAGGCTGGTAGGATTATTTCATATTATGCTATTAAACAATGGACATATGACATATCTCAGAGATACATTTTTACAGACCGTCATACCTTTTACAAACGTCGGTTGACATGTTATTTACATGTAACTGCTGGTAAGTTAATATGTGCAGACAACAATCCACACTGGGTTGCTATAGGACTATCTTTGTGCAAGACAGACAATTTTACGATACTGCTCAATGCCTCAATTGATATTGCCAAAATAACAATAACAATAATAAACTCTCTCTGTGATTATTTATCCCTTAGAAGTACGATGTTCCATCAAGCCTACGATCAAGCTCAATCAGATTTTTTACAAACTGATATAAAATATCGACGAAGTCCACTTGTTTACTATGAAGACTTGTATGCACCTAAAAATGTAATAATTTAAATACAGTTAATTCATTCGCTTCAAGTTTCAACGCGTATCGACCAATACACATTGTTATTTGTGATCAAACTTTCATCTTACCTTGAAAACCATTTTATTTAACAGTCAGAGTCCATTTGCGAATTGCGATGAGACTATGCCATTATACAGAGGCCATTATGCGCACATGTAACGTGTTTACAAATTGTCATTGTCCATGGTGGTGTTCGCGAAGTTCAACCGGGATATTCGGAAAGTCAAATCGCGATCTGGAGTATGTTATTTTTTTAAATTTCTGTGACGTCAAAATACGTCATAAATCTGATCATCCGTACATTCGTACATGCAAATAAAATCGAGTTGTCGCTCGGCTATACATAACTCGGCCAACCGGAAACGGACTGGTGCGAGAAAAACACATCGTCAAGAATAGGTGGCTGCCTACGGCAGCAATAAATGCGGCCATGTTTGTTTTGAAAAAAAAAAGAAGATTTTGCCGCCAAAATGTAGCTCAATTTTGATTGGTTCATAGTGATAACAGAAAATTGCACCGTGATTACAGAAAATTGCACTGTGATTACAGAAAATTGCACTGTGATTACAGAAAATTGCACTGTGATTACAGAAAATTGCACTGTGATTACAGAAATTTGCACTGTGATTACAGATTTTTGCACTGTTGTTTGGGATTAACTGCACTGAAATCAACCAATCACAATCGAGTAATACTTTTATGCATACTATTAACTGTTATAAAACACTATAAAATATTAAATTTGTTATTTTGTTCCTGCAGCACTAGTACCACTCTCCAATTATAACACGCGTCCACACCATTAATATTGGATGCCACATCGTGGGCTGTATAAATAAAACCATAGATATAAAACCTAAAATACAAGATAAACATATAATTGAGCTAATTTATAAACGTAAAACTGCTCCTGAATAAAAAGGAACAAAAATATAACGATAAAAGCTTTGAAGTGGTGTTTTTTACGCTGTATTAGTTAGATGGTCGCAACGGTGGTTATATATACCATTTTCCGGTAGCAAAACATACCACAAGCTAAAGATCCGCCATCTTGAAACGTCATTGTTGTCATAGCAACGGCAGTTGCGTAACGTTTGTGCGTACTTTAAAGGGATAGGGCAATATATTTTTTATTATTTCATTTTAAAGAACTTTTAAAATTATATGTTAATCTCCTTTACCGATTTTACGTAACTTTATTATTTCTTGAAATATTTTGACTTAAAATAATTTGCTGTCCGCCATCTTGGATTAATTTTTATCTCAATGTCGGTGATTTTAGTGACGTCATACAGCAGGGTTAGCCAGATAAAACTACATCTAAATGACCAAATAACATTAAGTCTTGTTTGAAAAGTCACCAGACAGTTTTTTATTTCAAATAGTTACTGAAGTATATGATTTTTGGGCTCGATCATAATAACCAATTGCTCTATGGATAAAATTCTTGCGTGACCCTGCTTATGATGTCACATGCATATCTGCCAAAATCCAAGATGGCGGAAAGCTCGCTGATTTGTGATTTTTTCTGTTCAAATATCTCAAGAAATAATAAAGTTACGCTAAATCGGTAAAAGAGATTAACATATAATTTTAAAAGTTCTTCCAAATGAAATAATAAAAAAAATATTGCCGTATCCCTAATCTGCGTAATTTAATCTTGTCCTTTACTTTGTAGTTAGCTTTCTTCACTCTAACAAGATCTCTACATCTAAAGCTAAACGTGATTGATATACAGCCGGTCCAAATGGTAGTTAAGCAAGTCTATATAAGATTCAACAACCAAACTAAAAGTTTTAAACCTTAATAGAACGATAATGTTCACAACCACATATTCAGTGCACAATATTTAAATTGACTAATTAACGAGAAATATGAGAGTGTTATTTAATTTTGACTTATCCACCGATTTAGTTAATTAAATGGGCTTGATTCAATCGGTTCCCAATCTCTTTTGTATATAACTTCCCTGGCTTCATTCCTGCTCTTTTCAAAATATTTAATGATACTTAGGAGCCAATATTGATTTTCGCCATAACATTATTTCATCAATTGCAAGATGCAGTGTGTTACTATTTCCGACAAACACACCCTTTGGAAGATTATACCGAATGGCTGCATTTTAGAGACTCATTCTGGTTTTGAGTCTTCCCATAAAAACATTTATCAAGCAAACTATCGTTACTTAACCTGGCAACGATTGATTTGACCTCCCTGATCATCGGTCACGGGAGACCAGGACCTGTTTTGTACTTATTTGTATACCGTTGGCTTTGTTGCGAGGCTTTAGGCTTGGGTGGTGGAGGCATGTCCATTAAGCAACAAAATTTCGTGTCAGATTCTGCTCCTTCGCTAATATAATAGCACTCATTCTATAAACAATTTTCCTGTTTACTTCATGATAATTTTTAATTTTTGTCGAAGTGTTGAAAGAGTGTTGCCACCCACATGAAGAGCAGCGTAGATGTAGCAGTGAGGACTGAGGAGCAACATTTTCTGTCAGATACGTTCTCAGTGATACAGACAAGTAACGCACAAGGAACAACGGAATAGAGAAGTACAAAAAAATGCCAAAAGGAAAAAGTACGACTAACAATGCCAAATTTGATTTAAAAAATAGGGAAAAAAAGAACAACAAACTAATTAACAAAAAAAGTACACAAATCAAGAAGGTTAAATTTTAAAAAACCAAACTGAACTATCATAATAACAATTACATACTTGTTTGGAAGGTGGAACCATGTTATAATAAGTGCATCCTTTGATAGTATCCAATGTTGATTGAAATTGACTGGATGACAATAATTGACATTCTGTTTCATTACACATTTGAAACGAGATACATAGACAGTCTTTAAGACAAGCCAGAAAACAATGCATCATAGTTTTCATAGTTAAATTACGGAATGCGGAACCAGTCAGCGCCTTTCCTTCCAAAGCTTTGTTCACTTCAATCATGTACTGTGAGTTGACCAAAACTTCGAAACCACCTGTTATCATAACGACAGCAACGGCTGCGAATATCTTCAATCTTGTATTATTCCTAGAATATTAAAAAACAAACTAAAACCTTTAAATTAAATAAAGTATCTTGGACCCTGTTCAAAAATATTGATCTCGCCTAGGCGAGATCCATTTCCCTACTCTCTCTTTTATTCAGAGACAGTCGTCCTTACAGGCGATTTGTCATGTAAACAGTCACCTTAGAAAACCGTTAAGTTCCTCTAGCCAGAATCACGCTCTTGCCGAGAGCTTTGGTGGTGGCAAAGGCCCTTACAATAACAGGTCCGAAATGTATACTGCATGTTTTTCTCAATCATTTAAAACATTCTTTGAAACGATTTTTTATTCTGGGCAACTAAAGATCACCAGAAAGAGTAGATTTACTCCATGCACGCAAATGAAATTTACTCCATGCATGCACGCTGTAAATCGCAAAATCAAAGAATACAGTAAGTCAGTTAAGAATTGAGTTTCGTTTAATTATGTGGCTTATACTAAAACAATTAGACTACTTAGCCTCGTTGTCTCTGGCAACTCGGCTTCGCCTCGTTGACTATTCGCTCATAGACAACTCGGCTTCGTTGTCTAATTGTTATATAGTAATTGAGAAAGGTGGACATGATGGGAAAACAAAATTGCACCTCCATGCAGCTTTTACAATCTAACCTTCTCGTTGTGATTTTGGATTTTATTCCAGGATTTTATTGGAATTCGGACATTGATATACACAAATTGCATATAAAATATTACAGAAAAATAAATACTATATAGATTACATTAAAAGCGCTGTTATGAAAGTAACAGTTGTGCACCGTGACCAAAGTTGCCTATTAGGCTTTTGAGTTGACCACTGCCAATAACTTAGTTACCAAGATCGAGAAAGAGCTTGAGGTATTTAATCTTGTGAAAAAAAGTAAAAAGTGCGCATATTTTCTTTGAAAACTTGTTACTGAAGTTGCAAGTTTAATAATCTGGTGTTGCAAGTTTGTAATAATCTGTTGTTTTCAATTTGTGGAAAAATATAAATAAAAGTATAAATCCAAATTGATAATCGTAAATGATTTTCCGCTTTGTTAGAAAACTTTGCAATTGGTTATATACTAAGCCAATATTCTTACAAAGGGTGATAGAATCGATACACGTCCCTATAGTTATTTGGATCCGTCGCCGCTCCACTCTCAAAGATTGATGTGATGCTAGCTATTTCCAGAATATCATGGGGAAGCGGGTGTTAAAAATGGAAATGCGGCACCAACTTCATTCACTGTCGCAACGGCTAAGAAATTCTTCAGAAATAGTTACTGCGAAAATTGTGTGTGTTATCCAAGAGGAGAATCCTGATCTGGCCTGCTTTACCGAAACATGGCTACACGATCATCTCCTTGTCCCTGGATATAATTTTATCTTTTAAAACCGTGTCTCCCAATCACACGGGGGCGTGTGTCTATACGTCAGGTCCACAATTCCTTGTAAACGATTACCTGAATTGGAAGAACGTGAAATGGAGGTGCTATGGTCTCATATTAGGCCTACAAGATTGCCTGGTGGTACTCCTTGTATTATCGTGGGTATCATATATCACCCACCTAGTTCTGACGACAAAGTCATGTTACGTTACTGAACAACAACATTCATCTCTGTAGAAAGCCTCTATCCTGGATGTGGCATTCTCCTGGCTGGCGATTTTAACCAACTGAAGATTCGCCGCCTCTTAACCCAATTTAAAATGAAACAACTAGTCCACACCCCTACCAGAGGTAACAACATCTTGGACCTCATAATCACCAACATGTACCAGATTTATGATCACAATTCTGTTCACTCCATCCCTCCTTTCGGTCTCTCGGACCACAATGGTGTCCTTCTTCGTCCCAAAGTGCGGTACCCTAACTCCAATTCTAGCAGGAAAATCCTGATGGGACGCGACACCCGCCAAGTAGAAAACACGAACTCGGTAGGTACCTAAGTTCCATCCATTTGCCGTTCCTCGAAGATGTTGAAAGCTGTGAAGTCAAGTTACAACTTCTTGTTGATTTAATTACCGTTGCCGTTGACAATCATGCCTCTAAAGCGAATAAAACTTCATGTAAATGATCCCCCATGTGTTACCTCTGACTTTGCAAGAACTAATCAAATCTCGCCAGCAAGCCTTTTCAAACGGGGAAATGGAAAACTATCGTCATTACCGAAACCTTGTCAATCGAAAAAGGAAAACACTCCAAAGCAGGTACTTCGCTTCTAAGATCCAGCATCTTAAGCAAACAAAACCAAGTCAGTGGTGGAACCACTGAGCTATACTATATTACTGGAGGACCTGCACGGGAAAAAAAAGTGAAGCCAAAAACATGGCGGATTTCGGGCTTTGCTGACGCCATTTCCATGACAACTGGTCCATATTTCTCATGGTAATTACCACTGACCAGGCTCGGATCTGAGTCCGCTACAATTTCCACACCCCCCTGGTTTTCTTTAAAAAACTTTTAATAGGTTTTTGTAATTTTGCTCGGGTTTTGTAGTATTTTCTCGATATTTGAATAGATTTTTAAAATGTTTTCGAGATATTTTTTCTAAACTTGATGTGCAAGTCCTACGTGTTATTCTTCCCGAGAAAGACAACAAAATTCAAACGTCGCTGTCCTCGCAAAATGTGAGCAAAGCCAAAGAGGATATTAATTATTTGAACCAGCGTGCTATAAACAGGTATTTCATTCAATTTTATTTATGCTTTATTTGATCTCACATAAAATTGGTAGGCTTAACTTAAGCTTGACAATGAAATGCACTCTTTTTGTTAAGAAAACAGCCTTTTGTTGGTTTTTTTTTGTGTACTATTAAAATTTGGCAATCTGTTATCTGTATATTTCAAAATTTGGTTGCAGAAACGTACTACAACTTTTTGTTATATATACTGTACTTTAGAAAATGGTATTACGGTAACTCCAGACGTTCCTTCAAAACAAGCGGTATGTCAGGTATGTGTTTAAATATATTCAGGTATAAATATATAAATTTATTTGAATATATTCATTTTTTGTATTTAAATATATTCTTTTCGCAACGAAACTTTGGAATATTACTAATTTTGTGATGCTCTTTCAAGCTGTGATGAAATTTTTGTCTAGATCAAAATTTAGTCTATCATAATGCAAATGGTCCATTGAACTGCAATGCGCCCCACTGGGGAAGCTCTGCAGCCAGGACCATACACAGCGGGGAAGCAAGGAAGGCAACTGCCCCCCAGAGAAAACTATATTCACGATTTTTAGAATGTCATTAATTATTCTTTGGATATTTAGGACTTTTTCGGCATATAGGCCTTACTCCCCCCCCCCCGTGAAAAAATCCTGCTTACGGCCCTGTCTGCAGCTTAATGGGTTTAACAATTTGGAACACCAGATATACTGGATGCATGGCAATCTGGCAATTAGTAACTACTGTATGTTGCTTCCCTTGCACTGGGAAGGTACCTTGTGTCCTGGCCACTTTTGATTATTATACCATTAAACCTGATAATTGCACCAATGGTTCTGGTGTCTCTGGTTTGGAGTTGAGTCACATTGTTTTGTTTTTCCCATCATCATTTTTGTGCTCAAAGTTACAACATATAATATATTTTTGTTTATGCCAGAATTATCTCACAATTGTCATATCATAATTTGGCATTTGTCCTGACTCACTCTGGTTTCCCAATTAACCCATAGAGTGGCTCTGACATTGACAAGTAAAAGTAGAGCAGGCAAAATACAGTACCAAGCAAAATGTATGGAAATTGAAGACACAAAAGCTGGATTAATTTTGAACTATTTTATTTGAATTTCTTCAATACAGTAGAATTATTAACAGTGAATAATTTTAAATTAACACTAAAATTATTGTAATTAATTAAGTGTACATGATGTAATGGAGCATGTGTAATAGTCTTAATTAACATTAACTTACGGTAATAAAGGTTTATACTTTTATGTTATCATCACCATAACCTATAGACAGATTTTCAAGTTTTGCTTGGGGCGGGGAGGGGTGCAGAAAATTTCAGGGGTGGAAAGTGAGCACATGGTGTGCTGAGTACGATGCACAGGGTCTACCGGGGTCTACCATGGGCGTGCCCCCCCCCCTCCAGTTTGTTGGGCAAACAAAGCCAGTTGGGCAGTATTGGCTTATTATAAAAATAAATGGGACAAATTCTGTCAATTTTGTGGGAAATATGCTATCTAATAGGAATTTTTCGTAGCATCTCCCCCCCGCTGTTGACAGCAATTTTGGAAAGTTTCTCTGGAAAAATTTTTTTGACAACTCGGGCACAATCCGAAAAAGTCAGGCAAATTTCTTTCCGCCCCCCTATTTTTTCCTTCCTGTATGCCCATACTGAGGGTACAGTCACTAGTGGGGACAGAGTTGGGATAAGGTTGGGATAAGGTTGGCAACGACCCCCAGGATATTTCGAGATTTTTGGCCTTGTTTTAAGTCTTATTTAGTTCTTATTTAGTTCAATTATACTGCTGTTATTTAATGAAACCAGCATTTAAATTTCTGGGGTGGGTGCAAATATCTCTAGGTGGAGTGGGAAAACTTTCTGAGGTGGTGAAAATATTTTCGGGGGTGCACACCACTTGCATCCCCCCCCCAAAAAATCCATCTATGATTACCATCAGATAATTAAATTAACTAAAAACACTGCCAAAACCAGGGGGGTGAAAACGTCGTCTGAAGCTCAGGATCGCGGTTGGTCAGTGGCAATTCTGTGAGAATTACGGACCAGTTGTCATGGAAATGGCGTGAGCAAAAGTCAAAATCCGCCATTTTTTTGGCTTCACTTTGTTGATCAGACGAAGTATAGGAGCAGGTCCTCCAGTTATTAAACAGCTCAGTGGGTGGAACGCAGTTAAACGTATTGCTGGAATGACAACACCTTGTGGCTCTGAGTCTCAAATTTCAGGTATTGATTCACTTTCTCCGCACGAAATTGCCACCATGATTAATTCGGCTTTTTTAGAACCGATGCAAACTTATCAAAGCATTGACCCTCCTCCCCCTTTCGAAACAAACTCTGAACTGCCCCAAATCTCGGTCGAGGCTGTCTCATCTGTATTGCGGAATTTACCACACAAAGCACCCGGACCTGACGGCATCACAAACTTGGTTCTTAAAGAATATGCCATGATACTTTCTGATCCCATTTGCCACGTCATAAACTGTTCCTTTGTTAATCAAGGTCTTCCTTCTTCCTGGAAATTAGCTGATGTTATCCCAGTACCAAAACAAAGCCCCGTCGAAGATGTCATTAACCACCTTAGACCCGTCTCCCTGACGCCAGCTATTTCTAAAGTTGCAGAGGAGTTTGTTGTGAAATTGTACGTTGCGCCAGCTGTTCTCGAGATCATCGACCCTAGCAAGTTTGGAGCCATACCGAAGTCCTCGACAGCACACGCCCTTATGTCTATGATCCATCATTGGGCCCAAGCCACGGGCAGTACAGGAGCCGCAGTTAGAGTGGTCTTATTTTACTACAAAAAAGCGTTCGACCTAATTGACCACCAAATTCTGGTACAAAAGATCCTTAGCCTCAATATTCTCAGGAGCATCGCACGATGCGTAGCTGATTTCTTAGCGAACCGTAAACAACGTGTCAAACTTTCACATGACTGCTTTTCCGAATGGGGAGATGTACCCTCAGGTGTCCGGCAAGACACCAAATTAGGACCGTGGCTGTTCCTGCTTATGATTAATGACCTAAAGATCCAAGATGTTAGTAGCTGGAAATTCGTTGACGACACAACCATATCAAAAGTTGTCCAGCTTGAAACAAATAGTCAAGTCCAAGATGCAGTTACTTCAGTTGAAAAGTGGTCCACTGAAAATAAACTCCAGTTAAATGCTAAGAAATGTTCATCCATTTTAATGTTTCTTCTTTCAAATTGTGGTAGTTTTCGCAACACATAGTCCGTTGCTATGGCAACATACACGCACGAAATGCACTCTTTAATACATTATTGCTTTGTGCAATAGGAGAATAAGTACCGGGACCCCCAATTTTTCGTGCACTATTTTAGTTAGAACACAGACTAACCATAAGCAAAATATGAAGAAAATTCTGTAATGATCGACCAAAACGACATTTTGGCGTTTTTCAAATAAGCCATTATTTAAAAAACGCCAAAATGTCGTTTTGGTCGATCAAATTTTTTGGCAATTATTACAATGTTTTTTTTATTTTAGAAACATTAAAAGACTTTTGCCCTACACTACAGTGTGCAAAATGTCAACATAGGTCACTGGAAAAAATAATAAGATACAGCTAGCGCACTGTTCTGAACAATTAGCATTTCTAATGACGTCAGCAATTGACATGGAACGTGCTTATACAACACCTACAATGGCGCGAGATGGCGTGGGCAAGCGGCCAAGTCAGGTCATATATGTACAGTACGTATTCTCGTTAATATTCCTGCGGACACGAATTGTCACGGAAGTTGTCCCAAAAAGGAAAACGTTTTCAGTTCACGATTCTTGCCTACATAATAATAATAATAATAATTTATTATTTATATTGCACATAATATGTATGTAATTAAATGCGCAAAATTTTTGGGGGATTAATATATCGAGCAACCATAACATACATGAAATAATTTCAAAATCGCATTTTCGCATTTTAGCGAGTGAAAGCGTTCATGGAATCAGGCTTTGCCGTGTGCTACCTACAAGGCAGTCGAACGAAAGTCACTGAATTAGGCATTGTCAGTATAATGTGCATTCACGTACCTGACGAAAAGCATCTTGGATTAAAAAATTCTCCTTGAAACACTTTCCCGAGTTTGTTGTATGCAATGAAAAACTACCTTGACAACTACCGCTAACATACGAACAGCCTCATTAACATCATTACATAAAATCGATGATTGGCTGCCCTTTCTCGATATGTTGTTGTCACTTAAGGAAATATATGCTGACTAAATTACGTCTTGAAATACGCATGTGTATATCTATCTGTTAATTAATTGTTCTGCCAATAAAATATCAGTGAAACCTGCACGTCAACTTTTATGCCAGCTGTTATCCGCTTGACTTTATTACCTATTATCGCACTTTTGGAGAACATGAATCATAAAAAATTATGCCAGATTTGCGCACATACACATATTTACTGATAATAAAACCTACACCAAAATAGGTTATAGTCAATATATTTTTAAAGTTATAAATAATACAAATAATTAGAAATTTGCATAGTTTGATTCGTTGCTATAGTTGGTTGCGCCAATTGTCTTTCCACCAGAAAAAGCAAAATTTCAAAGATTTTTGGATTGGCTTATCGCGAAATATATTCCGTTTTTAGATATTTACTAGAAATACATGCATGCAGCAACCCCTCGCCCATACTTTCCAAACATTGTTTCA
Organism: Paramuricea clavata; assembly: GCA_902702795.2. Classification (NCBI taxonomy): domain Eukaryota; kingdom Metazoa; phylum Cnidaria; class Anthozoa; order Malacalcyonacea; family Plexauridae; genus Paramuricea; species Paramuricea clavata. The sequence continues at coordinate 8,062 of CACRXK020000956.1, read as the reverse complement.
ATATGAAGTGATTTCAAATTGCGGCACCACTGAACGCAGGCTCGCATTTCCGCGTCATGTTAAGGTACGTTCACACACAACGATTCATCGGTCCGATTCAGATACATGACAAATCTATTAAATGCTTGTGTGATGTTACACGAGTGTATATCGAGACCGGGCAGGCTTGAAAAATATGCCTGGCCACGGTGGGAATCGAACCTATGACCTTTGGAATACTAGCCCAATGCTCTGCCAACTGGGCTACGCGGTCATCGGTTCGAGCATGCGATATTTCGGAACTGAGTCTAGTTCCTTCGATATCAGTGTAATCTAATAATCATGATATTTGCTGTGTCGATATACACTCAGAGTAACATCACACAAGCATCTTATTCACCTGAGTACATGCATTACACCAACACAGCAAATGTCATGATTATTAGATTACACTGATATCGAAGGAACTATAGACTCAGTTCCGAAATATCGCATGTTCGAACCGACCTGACCGCGTAGCTCAATTGGCATAACATTGGGCTAGTATTCCAAAGGTCGTAGGTTCGATTCCCACCGTGGGCAGGCATATTTTGAAGCCTGCACGGTGTCGATATACACTCAGAATAACATCACACAAGCATCCTATTCACCTGAGTACATTACACCAACACAGCAAATATCAAAACTATTAAATATTGACACTTTTCTCCAGTAAGCTGGACAAATTTTTATTCAGAATCAATAAGAAAATTTTCTTTCAACGCCTCATTTTTCCTGAGGGTATTAAAAATCTGGCTCGTTACAATTTTCAAAAACTTCAGGTGTATAACTGTTTGACTGTTTAAAAGTCCTATTTTTAGGTTTTATGAAGCAGGTAACAAGATGTTCATCCATTTTAATATTTCTTCTTTCAAATTATGCCAGTTTTCGAAACACATAGTCCGTTGCTATGGCAACATGCACGCACGAAATGCACTCTTTAATAGGTTATTGCTTTGTGCAATAGGAGAATAAGTACGGGAACCCCCAATTTTTCGTGTACTATCTTAGTTAGAACATAGACTATAACAATAAGCAAAATATGAAGAAAATTCTGTAATCTTGAAAAACGCCAAAATGTCGTTTTCTTCGATAAAATTTTTTGGCATTACAGATTTTTTTGTTTTTGGAATGTTGATAGACTTTTAATTTACACTGCAGTCAGTGTGAAAAATAATGAGATATATCTAGCGCACTGTTCCTAACAATTGACATATCTAATGAAGTCACCTATTAACACGGAACGTGCTTATACAACACGTACAATGGCGCGAGATGCTAACAATAAACAAAATATTAAAAAATTCTGTAACATCCTTTTTGAAAAACGCCAAAATCTCGTTTTCTTTGATAAACTTTTTTGGCATATATTGCAAATTTTGTTCTATTTTGGGAATATTAAAAGATTTTTGCCCTACAATACAGTGTGCAAAATATCAACATTGGTCACCGGACAAAATAATAAGATATAGCTAGCATGCTGTTTTGAAAAATTGGCATTTCTAATGACGTGAGCAATTAACATTGAACTTGCTTATACAACATGTACAATCACGGCGCGAGATGGCGTGGGCAAGGCAGCAAGCTAGGTCATGTATGTACAGTAAGTATTTTCGGTAATATTCCCGAGGACACGAATTGTCACGCGAGTATGTTCATAAAGGAAAACGTTTTGTTTCACGATTCTTGCCTACATAATAATAATAATTTATTATTTATATTGCGCAAATATCCATATGTATATAATCAAATGCGCAAAATTTTACATGAAATAATTTCAAAGCCACATTTTCGCATTTTAGCGAGTGAAAGCGTTCATGAAACCAGACTTTGCCGTCTGTTACCTACAAGGCAGTCGAACGAAAATCACTGAATTAAGCATTGGCGGTATAATGCGTATTCAAGTACCTGACGAAAAGCATCTTGGATTAAAAACTTCTTCTTCAAACACTTCAAAATCTACATTGCGTTCCCGAGTGTGTTGTATGCAATGAAAAACTGCCTTGACAACAACTGCTAACATACGAACAGCCTCATTAACATCATTACGTAAAATCGATGATTGCTATTGGCTGCCCTTTCTCGATTCATCTGCAACCGTCAAGGGAATATATGCAGAATAAATTACATCTTGAAATACGCATATGTATTATTCGCCTGCTAATTCATTGTTCTGTCAATGAAATGTCAGTTAAACCTTCACGTCAACTTTTATAGCAGCTGTTATCCGCTTGACTTTATTATCTGTGTTCGCACTTTTAGAAAACATGAATGATGAAAAATTATGCCAGTTTTACGCTCATACACATATTTACTAATAATAAAACCTACACCAAAATTGGTTAAAGGCAATATATTGTTAAAGTTATAAATAATACAAATAATGAGAAATATGCATGGTTTGATTCGTTGCTAAATTTGGTTGCGCCAATTTCAAAGATTTGGCAGAGAGTCAACTTCTTGTGCATTTTTCACCTTATGCAACAAGTATGGAGGTGGCTGTACGAGAAGAAAAACGGCATTCATGCAGATCATCGACCAGAAATTTTATCACTGATGAAGTCCATCATTTACGCAGAGATGGAAGACATTTCAGAAAGGACTGATGATATGTTACAACACAGTCTTTTTAGAAGTACCCCAATGCTGCCAAGTACTTTGAAGATGTGCTTGACCTTAAAGAATCGTGGGCTTTAGCCTATCGAAGTGGCCTTCCTGTCAGAGGTAACAACACCAACACTGATGTCGAAGCCCAGTTTCTTGTCATCAAAGTGAAATTCTGAATCGAGTAAAGGAATTCAATGTTGTTGGACTTGTAGACAAATTAACAATTAATTTGGAGGAACATTACATGACAAAGCTGCTTTCCATTGCTGATGGTTCTTTGGATGGTGTACACAGTGCAAGATCTAAGGGACTGATAAAGAATTTACCGCCATCAGATGTCCTTGATGAAATATCAAAGAATGTGGTATCTGTTGGGAATGAAATTGTTAAAGTACCAAGTGTCCAATAGGAAGAAATGGTGCACCATGCAAACACCAATACTTACTTTGACTGAAGCACTGGTCTACTGTGTCAAGAAACTTTCTTCCCATATTTAATGGAAAAGAACGACAAGACTTTGCAAAGCTTGCTGTTGGTGTGTCTGGACCAGATTGCCTATGTGAAGGTATTAGAGACAGAATAACGACAGTGCAACCCGTAGCTGATCAGAGCAATACAGAACCTGCAAACACCATGTGGGATGAAAAAATCACCAATACTATCCAAGAAACTGAATTTGTGCAAGCTGAATCTACTGATGCAGAATCATGCGAAGCTGAGAAATATGAAGCTGGAAAATGTGAAGCTGAGGAAGCCTTAAATGAAGCATTCAGTATCATCAAAGAAAAACTAGAAACTGGTCCAAACTTTGTTTCTGCCGTACTTAAATTTTCAGAACGCGTACGAGGCATGTCTGACCAACGTCTGGCCAGTGCTCTTCATTGCTTCAATAGTGATGGCACCAGGTCTGAACTGAAAGTTTAAAAGCAACCAGACAGGCTAAACAAAACAAAATCAAAGTCCAGCCTGATGCAGTTAGAAGAAGGAAGATGAAAAATGGATCTAGGCAAAGGCAAAGTAAAGGCAATTCCCAAGAATTTAAAAGTGTAATTCCAAGCCAAACTCAAGTGAGAGGTAAAAGGTTGCACAGTTTTGCTCATAATGTAGCTAACAATGAACCTGTTGCAAAGAAATCAGGTCGTTCTATGATGTCAGTCACAAAAACTGGACGTAAATAGTTACAATAAACAATGTATCCGTGATGCCCTTGCAGTTTGTACAGCTGTTGACAGATGGATTAATAAAAGTGCTCAATACACCCATGGTATTTAGCACCATCATTAATCAAGGTGTCATCAGAGGCCATGGAAGCACCTCAAAAGTGGGGGTGGGCAATTGAATCAGAAAATGTGTCCTTAGAAGGTCTAGAGGTTTGGACGCATGCAATATACAGTCTCTGATGTTATATGTATTCTCTAATAGCTCTGACCTAAAGTGAACATGAACACATTAACCACAAATTGATTAATTAATGCAATTGCATTCAAAATTGCCAAAAAATCTAAGTTTTCGAACGTTGTTGACAAGAAAGTCTTTAGCAAAGAGCAATCAAACTTAAGTCCAGTTCATCAGTTCTGCCCTTGTTTACCAGCATGACAATAAGACAAGGCATTTGTAGACTTCTTAGCTTACTGTCGATGCAATGGAAGTGTTGATAAAATATTGCATGAATTTATTTCCTCAAGTTGATCATTTTCATACGAATTCAAATTTCTTTTTACTTCTATTTTCTATCAAATGAATTGATCAACTTGAGGAAAGGAATTGGCACAATATTTTATCAACACTTCCATTGTGTCGACAGTAAGGGGGAATTTATAATTCTACCTTAATTGCTGGAAAAAGAGCACTTTTATTCCACAAAAAAGGGTACATTTTCTCCTTGCACAAAAAGTGGGGGGGGGGGCACCTGCCCCAAATGTCCCCTGCTTCCGAGACCTCTGGGTGTCATCACATAGCATAAGATTACATAGATAATATGGTGAGATCAAAACAGTTCATAAATTTTAATGTTCACTTTACCACATAACTGTAATATACAAAATATTAAATATATGTTTCCTATGTAAGAGTACATGACATTGTCAGGTAATGTTTATTATTGATGATGGTATTCCTTCATGTGCCTTGTGAGCTTTGTTTTGATCGTAAAAAGTTGGTTACATTTGTTACATTGGAATGACTTTACTGAGCTATGTGTTGCTTTGTGTCTGTCCATGGCTTGTTTTGTACTAAAATATTTCCAAAACTTTGGCATTTATGTAATTCTTTATGAATATTTTCATGTTGCTTTAACTTAAGTTTGGTACTGAATACTGCACTACACGACAGTCATTTTGATTCGCCACAATTTCTTTGATGGTACCTTTTGTCTGCAAGCCGACTGAAAACTGTGTGGCACTTGTCACATTTTGATGTACTTGTGGTCAATAAACCACAGTCGACAGCATCTTCACGTTGCCTATGTGCTAATTCATTCCAGCCCTTCGAATTTAAAAAATGCAAATTAATAATTAATTGTTTACCATTAATGTATAAAAAACACCTGAAGATAACCATAAAATATATGACAGTGATAACCAGAAGACCTTTTGCAGCTTAAATTACTGCGATTTCCAGTTGAGCATGGAATCGCGAAAGTTTGTTCGTTAAGTTTTGTCGTATGAAAACAATGTTTGTGACGTTATTCTATAATGTTGCTAGGCGAGCTGACAATGTTGTCAAGTAAAATACTGTCAAGTTCACGACTATAAATAGAAACTTATTTTGTTTTGTAATGATTGACAGTTTTTAACCGGTTTTACTTGACAACACTGTGTGCTTGCCTGGTAACATTATAGAATGATGTCACAAACATTGTTTTCAAACGACAAAAGTTAACGAACAAACTCTACAAACAAACTTTTGCAATTCCACGCTCAACTGGAAATCGCAGTAATGGGTTAACAAAACTATTCGCCAATTTCTCTAGTTAATTAACCCATTAAGCGGCAGTGCGCCTCGGTGTGCCCTGACTTTCTACTTTATTCTCTGTCTAATATAATGTCAGGCAATTTTACTCTACTTGCAGCTTAATGGGTTAAACACAGTTCATTAATGAGCCATTTTAAACTGTAAAGTAAACAATGCTCACCTGTTTTGTGTGCCTATCGATTATTCGCCAAGCTGCTGCTACTATCTTAGTATTTGTAGCAAGGGTTGTTTCTCCAGTCTCATGAATTCAAACCGTGGCTGCCACACAAGGTGTATTAATTAAAATAACAAAGAAAAATCAAAGTCAAACTTACAGAATTCTCCTTCATAAACAGATTGTAGCCTGTCGTGTATCTTTTCCCTCTTTTCTTGGGGTTTCCTTCGTCTGTTGGTTCTTCCAATCCTTGATCTTTCGTGGAGACTTGTATCTCAATCTCAAAAACTCGCTCAGCTGACATATTTTAAAGTCTTAGTATTAATTTAACGCGAAAGCTTGCAAAAACAACGCTTGATATAAAAGTTCTCAAAATTTGAAATCAACAAGAAATTAAACCGCACGTTGCCATGGGACTGACATGTTCTAACATGACATACCTTTTTTGCCGCCCGCGCGTAGGCCAACGTAATGTGAGCGGGCTGGGATCAAGCAGGGATGCTTTCGATTGCTTGGGATGCTTTCGATTGCTTACGGAAAAAAAATTTGCTCCGGCGCCCCTGAATTGTGGTAATGAAAATAGCTACAATACATACAGTGTTTCTTCCTGGCAATAGGAATGTGTGAAACCAGTCATCTGATGGACTTTCTTGGCCTTCAGTTTTCTGGAACAACGGTTGAGCTGTTTTTGTCTTTCAAAATTATGTAAAAATTTGTTCATTGTTTCGATTATACATGCCATATTATAAATATTCTACTGACTTTGTGTCTAATGTAAAGCAAGACAAAACAATATTTATATTATTATTATTATTATTATTATTATTATTATAATTGGCATTGAGCAAAGCATTGACGTGCTATGTACGTGTCTGCAGTTTTATCAAAATTTTATTACTTCAATCACAAATTATTTCACAAATAACCATCAGTAAATATTGTAATCATGATTCGCTCAAGTTCTATATTAATGTTGTTGGCCTGCGTCGTTTGTTCGTTCTGTGAGAAAGATTTCGTTACACTCAGTCGACATTCATGGCGATGTAAACAGCGAGTTAATTACGCAGAACAAGACCACTCTGCCGAAAATACGGCAAGGCAAACGCCCGTCATGAATTCTCCTAATGTCGTCGTGTCAAGTCGAACCGTAATCAAGTGTTGCTGTGGTAAAGTATGTAAAGGAGCGCGAGGATTAAAGATGCATCAACGCAGTTGTAGAGTTATTTAAGTTCTAGACAGTGAATTCCGTACAGACCTAGAGGAACAAAACAATTCTGACACGGAAAATATTCCTGAAATGGACCAATCGACAATCAACGAAACTCCTACGGTTGAAAAGGAAGATATTGCGAATTTAAGAAAAGGTATTAAACTCCCTAAAAGCAATTCCGAATGGTCAACGGCCAGCGAACATTTCAAATTCGCTCTTCAGTCCAATGATCCAATCACATCACAAGATTTAAATTCCAACATAAAACTATTAAATGACATCATATACGATTACTTCGCCCAAAACTTTGGTTATAGCGAATCAGTGCCTGACAATTCGCTACTAAATAAATATAAGGACTATGAAATCAAGGATTTGAAAAAAGCTCTGAAAACCCTTAAATCAACGAATGGTGAACTAGACGAAATTAAATATGTGTCGCATATATTGCGTGATAAGCTTCGCTCAAACAATAACAATGAGTCAAGTCTAGACAGCAGCTAGTCACTTAACCATGACAAATATATCGGGAAAAATTTCTGGGGTTATGTCAAGAATATTCTAAGGAAGAAAGACACTATATTATCATCTTTCAACATGACGCAATGCCTATCCCACTTCACTAAGACCCTTGCTGCAATTCATCCAAACAAATTGTTCAATATTCCTAGCTGGATTCCTGCGTTGTCTGACCCCGAAGTTCAATTTGACCTTGACCCCCCATCGTATCAACAAGTCACGAATATAATACGCAGAACGAAGGAATCTGGCTCTCCATGTCCCCTTAATCAGCTATCTATTATATGTTTTAAACGCTGTCCTTTCCTAAGAAGATATTTAACTGACAGTATTCGTGCCGTGTGGCTATCTGGAACCATCCCTTCCGAATGGAAGAAAGCTTGCACAATACTAATCCATAAAAAAGGCGATACTAATACCCCGTCCAATTTCCGACCCATCACACTGGAGACCACACATTAAAAGTATTCACTTCCTGCCTACGTAACGCTATGTATTCATTCCTAACCGTTAATAACTTTATTGAACATAATATTCAAAAAGGATTCACACCTAACATGTCTGGCACCTTAGAACATACT